>QEPC01003936.1:235325-248680 GCA_003113815.1 Sphenodon punctatus
GAGAGACATATTCATGATCTGACTGAGTGATGGCGAAGAAGGCATAGAACAGATGTTGTTGCGGTTAAACATTAGACAACATGAAAAGCTCCACTTGTTTCCCTAAAAACAAAAAAAGTGAGAGAAATGAACACCAAGGACCTGACTTCATAAAATATTAAACACCTCACTTTGTTTATTCAGCGTGTGTGACACTGTCTCTCACCATAAGCCTTACAGCTGCTGTTTGGTAAATGATGGATCTATTAAAGCAGAACAGAAGTGGATGTTTGTTTATAACATGATGGATTTCATGGCAGCAAGGGGAAATCCTATCATTTAGAAGTTTTTTGAATACATAAACTTCTGGGATTCTAAGACTCAGAACTTTCCAAGGGATTGTAGTATTTTTGATTAACTCTTGAAGTCAAACTTAGTCAAGAGAGCAGCCTAAAAACTTTCAGAAACTGGAGCTGAAATAAATAGTGCTTTTAGAATTTGTAAATGATATTTGAGTATTCATTTCAGCTTTGGCAAGCTTGATTACTTCAACTTCAACTACATTTTTAATTGGTTTTGATCAAATCCAAACCAAATCATTTTTATGTATAACACTGAATAATAAATTCACAAATACTAGATTTCCAAGTACTGAATAGAGGGATATCAAGTTAATGAATACCTAACAATAAAATTGTATTTGAACTTTGCATATGAATATTGCAAATGCACACAGAACTTCAAATTTAATTGGTGCTTTCAGAATTGCAAAACCCATCAGATATGAACTTTGATACAAATATTGACACCGGATCTATATATTAAAAAAAAGATTTTTGAAAAAAACTTCCATAGCTTTCACGAGACACCAAAAGTATATTCTTTCGGAAAAAAAAAAAAATTACTTTGAAAATGTCATCATTTAACATCAGTGACTGTCTTTAACATGGACACTCTTCCCCCCCCTCCTCCCTCTGTTGGGTGTGCGGGCGGGAATGGGAGCTGCGCTAGATTTGAAGAGCACATGCTTCCGCAGCGTGAACGAAGCTCATGCGAAAGCGACATCTGTTGAAGCCAAATGAGCCGAGTCCATTTATTCCAGTAGATACTTTGACACCTTGTGCTTGTACCTTCCCAGTCAAAACGGATGAACCAAGCAGACCCTACTACACTCACAGGATTAAGCAATGCAGAGTCATTGCTGCTATCTGTGGAGGGAGAAGAATAAGCCCCTCGGTTTCTAATTTTTTAACCCTAATTCTCTTCCCCTCATTCTCGCTCCAGGACTTAAGGAATTTCCCAACCCTTAGCAGTCCCCCGTTTCCCCACCCCCACCCCAAGCCCTGAACCTCTGGGTTGGAAAGATGACACTTGCTCAGTTAAAGAATATCTTGTGTACTTGCCTTGAAACTTTTGAGAAGGTCACACAAGTGTTACCTGTGAATGTGATACTAGCTTCATCCCAGTCAACTACCTGCTAGAGGGGAAAGAGTGTCGTGCTGGCAGGAGTACTTTGAAGCAACTTCTAAAGGGCATTATGGAACTGGAGTTCATCCCATTCCTCATTTGTATTTTTAGATCTCGGATTCAAAGACATCATGCCCGCCTTCCTCTCATGGGATATGGCCGACCTGGAACACTACAGTGAGAGAGCATGGAGAAGGAAGGTTGCCAGCGATATGACAAAGATGATTAGTGAGAAAGCCCAAAGCAACTGTACTGCTGACATTACCAAGCAGCTGGAAGTGAAGAGTGGGGGAAGAAAAGCTGCATGGAAAGTTAAAGAACTAAGAGGGTAACGCCTGCAAAGAGCTGAAGTCTGAGAAGGATGGTAAAACCCAAAACTCTCCATTACACATAAGTCGCTTTTACACAGAATGGATGTTTAAAGGATGTTTTATGAACACTGGGTCAACACTCTTTACATATTTACACATACAGGGTGTGATCTCCAACACACTTTGAACACCTCCCCCCCCTTGCGTACTGTGTTTAAGCGGATTACCTTAGCACTGTTTCCCTCTGCCTCTCTGTGTTCTCTCTCTGCACTGGCCACTTACAAAAGGATGCAGGACCGCCGACACCACTGAAAATGCTGGTGACGCTAGCTCTTACCGCTTCTGGATACCCTTTATTCTGATAAGATGATGCTGCAACACGCTGCAGTCATGTTTAGACGAACAACGATACCAGTGTTCACCCTGAACGCAGGAAAGGAACCTGCCATCAACCGGTGAGGACAAAGTGGGTTCATCCAGCGTTCCATGGGTGTTCAAATCGGTTTCCCAATTTGTCACGCTGTATACAAGTAACACAGGACAGGTGTTGAATGTGTGTTCGATCCCCCCACCAACAACACCCTTTCTGTATCCCATGTAAAAGCACCCATAGAGGAAAATTATTTGGACTAATCAGGAGACACTTTCACACTGTTTTATTGGCTATCTTCAATTCAGTTTGCTTCTTAATTGGCTGACATAGGGTGCAGCCACATGACCCACTGCAGCCTTACCCCACTCTGGGGAATGCATTGTGTGCCCAGTGGCCACCATTTATCCCGGCCCCCCCCCACACACACACACACACACTGCGTGGCGGAGCAGGTGCTGCTATGTGCTCAGAAAAAGGTCAAGGACACAGCGCATAGCGTAGCAGCCTTGCTCAAAACGAGGTAAGGCTGCCCAAGGCACAGTAGCTCATGTGGCCAGTCGCCGTCTGCCTTGGCACACAGGGCTTTGAGTGGCGGCTGCTAGCTCCAGTCCTGCACATCCACATCACAGCTGGCGGAGGGAGGCAGGGCAGGGCTCTCGCTCATGCGGCTGGTGCCTTGGCCTGTCCTGCACCGTAGAAGGAGATCCAGCAGTGGCCTGTCTGCTCGGCTGCCTCACGGGAGGGCCGACAATCTGCCCTACTCCCCGTTGCTGGCCCCACAGTGTGGCATCTGCCTTTGCCCACCACAGGGCCTTGTGGGGATCAGACCCTGCACAGCTCATGTGGCTGCACCTGCACTGATCCTTTTATTTGCTGATGGATTGTCATTCAAATTGTCTTGAGCATGGTCTGCCCTACTAGTTCATTTTGACCTTGATAGTTTTTTTAAAATGCATAAAATGATTATTTTAGAGACCACCTCACTCCCCGGGTTCTAGATCGGCCCATCTGGGGGGGGCGCCTTGCTGGAGGTCCCCCAGGTTTCCCGGGGCACCACACAAAATAGGATGTTCTCAGTGGCCGCATCGCGCCTCTTGAATTGCCTCCCGGTAGGGGCACGTCTGGCCCCGGACCACCCGGCCTTCCAGAAGGACTGTAAAACCTGGCTGTTCCATCAGGCATTTAGCGAGGGAGAAGCGTACGGGTGGATGGGTTTGGGGGTGGTTGTAGTGGGGTCTTTTCCCCTGCTTGGGTTTGTATAGTATATATATTTTTACAGTGTTTTAAAATTCTTTTTATTATATTTATATTTTTAGATTATTGTTAGCCACTCTGGGCTGTCGAACGGCGGGAAGAGCGTGGTATAAATTCTGTCAAATAAAATAACTAAATAAACTATATATTTTTTACTAATCAGGGCAAAGCCAATTCTAATGCAAGAGGGACCCCATCTAATAAATTAAGCTCCTTCTCCTTTTGTGCTTTCCTTTCTTTTTTCCAATGGCATGGATTCACACAATTTTGCCTGTGTTGCCTCATTTTGAGACAAATATAATTTCATGACCCCAAGAAAGATATCCAAAGTCTACCAAAAATTAATCAGGATTGTGGCCCGATCCACAGATGGTGCAACTCCACTTGAGTGCTGCTGTCCCCAAAATCTGCAAACCTCTAGTTTAGAGGCTAGTATATTATCAGCTTTCTCCTTCTGTGTATTTCACTGGAACTGATTAATCCATTTCTCTAACCGGATCCTTTCTTCTCATTTATTTCCTAGTATTCTCTCCTTCATATGCACATGCCCTCCCACATCTCAACCCACTCTCGCACATAAAAAGGCTTTTTAAATATCACATTTGCTGTGTTCAGCAATATACAGGAGCGATCCACAGTAATTGCTGAGAAAATTTTCACACTATTTTTTTTTTTTTTAGCAAATGTAATTTCTTTCTGATGCCTGTACATCCTAACTCCCCCGCTGAGCCAGTGCACTCTGATAATCATGTGAGTAACATTCAGATAGAGATCAAGTGATGCAGCCAGCTCTATCTCAACTTTGACTTTCAACTCTGCATTTACTTGGATGCACATATTACCATCTGAAGAAATATAAAGCCATTTCTTCTCTAATGAAAACTACTTTTAGCCTGTGGAGAAACTGCCCCAGATTTCCTGAAGGAGAAGGGGGAGGGGTGTCCCACTTGGCTCTAAAAATGGCAAAATTTTAGAGCAAGCATCAGCTAGCTATTTTGTAGGGGCAATTTTTCTAAAACATACTTGGATTAATAATCCATATTAATTCTAGCTAAAATATGGGTTCATCATTTACGGGCTTATAAAAGTATGCTTTCACCATCCTTTTTCCTAAATGAAAGCTTTCTTAAAGCTTTTCAAGTCTCAGGTTGATAAAATAATGGTATCTAGCATTTGTGTGTCTGACTAGCAACTTGAAGGACCAAGTGAGAGCCTTAATTTAATCACCCGGCCTTCAAAAGTGAATCTCCATTTTAGTTATTGATTCTGTCATCAGAGCTGACTAAGCACAATGGTCTGACTGCACAAGTACGACTGGCGATATCAGGACCCTGATGTCAGTGAGGAACACGAGGGGTTTTAATCTGGCTTAAGCAGGTACACCATGTGAGCTAAAAGATTTTTAAAAGGGTACATGATATAATAAAAATTAAAATAAGAATTATCTGCAGTGTTTAGAAAGGAGATCATGACTAAGACTGCAAGAAAAATCTTTGGAAGTGTAAAAGAAAATCACTTGAATTTTGATTCGTAAGTGCAGTAGCAGTCTCTCAAAAAGTGATATACAAACAACAAATAAGCATTTAAATTAGACCTGTACTGAATAGTACTTGCAAGTATTTGGGCCAAGTTCTGAGTAATCTGCCTGAGTACTTGGCAGCCCTTTGGCGCGGTTTCCAAAGTTTCAGAATTCAGACTCAGAATTCTGGACCTTGGAAAACTTCAAAAACGTTGGACACTTTCGAAATATTCGGCACCAGGTTGGCACCTCAGCAGATGTTTTCACGTGCAGCATAAGAACATAAGTGCCATACTGGGTCAGACCAACAGTCCATTGAGCCCAGCATCCTGTCTCGGACAGTGGCCAATCACGGGGGGCTGGGAGAAGCACCCAACAGGTCACCATGCTATCCATTCCCTGAGGGTCATACCCAGGCTCCCGACAGTAAAGGGTTTTGTTCCCTGGTCCTATCTGGCTAATAGCTGCTAATAGAACTATCTTCCAGAAACTTGTCCAAACCTCTTTTAAACTCAGCTATACTCCTGGCCTTGACCACCTCCCCTGGCAGTAAATTCCACAACCTAATTGTACGCTGAGTGAAAAAATACTTTCTTTTGTTTATGTTTACTCTGCCACCTGTGAGTTTCATGGAGTGTCCCCTAGTTTTAGTACTAGTTGAGAGGGTAAATAACCGTTCCCTGTTTACAAGTTCCACACCACTCATGATTTTATAGACCTCTAACATATCTCCTCTCAGCCGTCTCTTTTCTAAGCTGAAGAGCCCCAACCTATCCAGTCTCTCCTCATACGGGTGCTGTTCCATACCCTGGATCATTTTTGTTGCCCTTCTCTGTACCTTTTCTAGTTCCAAAAAAAATTTTTAAAAAAGGGAAAACAAAACTGCACACAATATTCAAGGTGCGGTCACACCATTGAAATGATTTGTATAGAGGCATTATGACATCCTCAGTTCAAGGGATATTCTGTCAGGTATAGCATAGATTTCTCCCAAAGCTCCACCGATGTTACCACACTCGCCTCCTATCCTTGCATTCCAGTCTCCCATTACTATTAATTTGGCCTTTTGCTCAGACTCCGGGGACTGTATGCTCTCCCTGCTGGCCTCCCTGGACCTTGTCGCCCTCAATGGTAGAACACCAGGTGATATGGAAGGGAACTTTACCTTTGTTGGCCCTCAGGGCAGGAGTGTAGTAGGTTATATATTGATTCATGTATGGTACTGGGAAATGGTTGAGAATTTTGAGGTTATTTGCAGGGTGGAATCTAACCATCTTCCCCTGCAATTAAGAATTCAGGTCAAGGCTGTGCCAACTAATATGTAGATGGATGAGGAAGGTAAGTTAAGCATGATTAGGGTAGGATGGACAACAACCAAAGCCACCCAGGTAATAGACCTCCTGTGGAACCAAGAGCAACTGATTTGGAGGGATAGTATCCTGGAAGAGGATAAAATAGATGTCCCTGCACTTAAGGAGGAGCTATTCCAACTCCTTGGGACTATAATCTTTGACCTGTGCTCAAGAGAGTCTAGACCATCAGTAAGGGCCAGGAATGGATGGTTTGACAAAGATTGTAGAAATATGAAACACTCCCTGCTGAAAGTCAAAAAAGAGTGGCTGTCTTTAGCCTCACCAGTTTACTATAAGGCCTTTGTATATTTAAGGAATGAATATAAAAACTTAATTCAAATAAAAAAGAATAACTATGAAGTTAAATTTTGGTCCCTACTTAATCTGGCTGCTGGCAGCAGCATCACAAGATCCCTCCAAATTTTGGGCATTATCTAATCAATTCTGGAGAGGTAGGTCTGAACGTAGAAAGAATTATATTAAGGACGATACATGGGTGGAGTTTTTTAAGTCCCTCTATGAGGATCCACTGACTGACTTGGCGGAAATCTGGTTGCATATGGAAAATTATGCGCAGGAGAGTAATAGTTTTGAATCTATGGTAGTGGAGCAAGAAATGTATGTAGCCATCTCCAAACTAAAGTCCAACAAAGCACCTGGAGAAGACTTTATTATAGCAGAAGTATTTAAGGCTAGCCCGCACTGGTGGGCTGCTCTTTTAGCAAAATATTTTTCAGCTATTAATGCAACTAAGCAGATCCCATCAGAGTGGGGTAGGAGCATTATCATCCTGTTCTTCAAGAAAGGTAACCCTAGGGATCCTACGTGCTTCCGCCCAATAAGTCTTCTCCCAGTATTGAGTAAACTATGGGAGAATCTTGCTGGACCGACTTCAAACTTGGTCCAGTGTAAATAACCTAATCCCAGCTGAGCAGTTTGGGTTTAAACCCAAATGCTCAATGATAGATAACTGTTTCCTTCTGGTGCATCTGGCCAATAAATATGTAACCATCCGACGTGCTAAGCTTTACCTTGCCTTTGTGGACTTGAAGAAAGCCTTTGACTCTATACCTAGGACTAAACTTTGGCTAAAATTGATCACTATGGGAATAAATAAAGATCTACTGACCCTGATTATATATCTTCATACTGGCAATGAAGCCAAAGTCAGAACTGGCAGTAGTGGTAAATATACACACCAATTTCCCATCCAGAAAGGGGTTCGCCAGGGATGCTTATTGGCCCCCCTGCTCTTAAACCTGTACTTGAGCGATCTGGTCGATTTCCTTAGACAATGTGTACATGATGTACCTAAGGTAGATAACTATCCCCTGATGGCAATGATGTACGCCGACGATCTAGTTTTGATTTCGCAAACAAGGAGAGGGTTAAGCAAACTTATGAACTCCCTGGAGGATTATTGTGATATCAATGGCCTAGATATTAACTACTCTAAATCCCAGGTGCTCGTTTTGGGTAGGGGAGATGAAGCAGTATGCCTGGAAGACCCGGAAAGGTCAGTTTGACCAGGTCGACTCCTTGGTATATCTGGGAATGGTTTTTACAAATAATCTCTCCTGGAACCCGCATGTTCTTGGCCAGAAGAAGGTGGCAGATCTGGTAGGCAAACGTATTTTGAGTATGGCAAGGAGCTCAAAGATCATACAGACCTCCAAAAAACTCAAAATATATAGGGCAAAAATGCAATCAATTCTCCTATACGGCATGGAACTATTGCCACCAGACTGTAGAGAGAGGTTGGAGGTCCCACAGAACCAGTTTCTGAGGGGCCTTCTAGGTACCTCTCAAGCAATACCGGGAGCTACTGTCAGAGCAGAACTGGGGATATTTCCTATCAAATCCCTAGGTAAGATAGCTCATCTAAGATATTGGCTAAAGCTTATCAGTCAAAGAGAAGGCACTCTGTTGTATCATGCCCTGAGGAAGGAACTGGAGTTTAGTGGTGTGCCCAGTTATACCTGGATAGCGCAGGTTTTTGTAAATCTGGCAGAATTAGGATTGTCCAGCCAAGCACTTAATGGGTTATCACCTACTCAGCAGAAAGACCTTCTGCGATCCAGAGTGATGGACATTGCCCGACAGGAAGATCTGGCAAAACTCCATAAGTGGAAGGCGGTCCCATGGTTGATACCGATTAAAAATACATTTTGCCTGAAGCGTTACTCCCTCAAGGAGAGTTACGTAGAACCTTTACGAGGATGAGGTTTCATCTATTGGAGACAGCAGTGACTTATGGGAGATATAATCTCATCCCAAAAGAATCGCGCCTCTGTCCCTGTGACTGTGGCGACCAGGAATTCCTTGACCATGTTCTACTTAACTGCTCTATTTATAACAATTTGCGGGATGCATGGATTACTACCATACCTGGGTGGAAGAGTTCTCTACCACCTTCCCAGAAAATGGCTATACTCCTGCATCCCCAGGATGATGAATCCTATATTCTTATAGCGATTTATATTCAGTTAATTTCCAGAGAAAGGAAGCAGAGGTTGGCTACTCTGGGATCTGTGAAGAAATAGCTCCACTTAAAATTTGATAGTTGGGGAGACTGATTTAGAATCCACCCATGACTATACCCTTGAAGACGGAAATAGAGCTAGTAAAGGCGAACACTGAAAGTCTTAGGAATTTTTATTTATTTTATTTATTTTATAGATTTCTATCCCGCCCCCTCCTGCAATGCAGCTTGGGGCGGCTAACAACAGTAAAAACAATTAAAATCAATTAAAATACAAATATAAAATACATCAGTAAAACAGGGCAAAGGACAGTAATAAATAAATACATAGGTGGGGGATTAAAAGTCACCCCCCCCACCCTCCCTCCCAAAGGCCTGGGCAAACAGCCAGGTCTTACAGTTCCGCCGAAATGTCAAAAGGCTTGGGGCCAGGCGAGCTTCCTCCGGAAGGGAGTTCCACAGCCGCGGCCCTACCACCGAGAATGCTCGCTCCATCGTGGCCCCCCGCTTAACACGGGGGACCTCCAGGAGGGAGGCATGACATCTTTAAGAGATACTTTGCAAAGACCCTAAAGTACATAACGCGGACTACGATATACAGATGTAGACAACTGTCCATGGTTAAGAGAGAGGGTCCTTACATAATGCAGGTTCTGAAGGACAACAGATACTGGAATTTAGGCTCATGGCCCATAATAAGGTAATGACATGTGTACGTATTGCATACAACCTCCCCGATATGTTATGCTGATGATAGGCCAAGTGAAGGTCACTACCAGCTAATAACAAGCTGTCAATTTATAAGTTGCATTACATTAAACTCATTAAAGTGGAATATTATAGAATACCAACTATGTAAGAAGAACTATCTTGTATCTCCTTATGGTGGAATTGGTCAGTATAATGTATAGATAGAGAATGGTTATGAGATTATGCAGGAATAAATACTTGCTACTGAATGGGTCTATTGACCAGTAAGAATATATGTAATCCTGTGTGTCTGAACTGACTGGAACATCTTGTGTTGGCTCTTACAACTTTTCTGCCCTATAGACATTTTGATGTCCTCATTGTTTGGGTCTGCGGCAAGTATGATTATCCTTCCATGCTTATTCTTCGTATTTTGATTTTATTGAAATTTATTGTGAATCCTTGTTAATTGCTGTATCATTATTATTATTTACTTTGGGCCATGGCAGAAGTTAGTGCTGTAATAAATTATAAACTATAAACATCCTCAGTTTTATTCTCTATTCCCTTGCGAATAATTCCTAACATTCTATTTGATTCTTTGACCACTGCGGCACACTGGGCTGAGGATTTCAGTGCATTATCCACAATCACTTCCAGATCCTTTTCCTGAGTGCTAACCCATAGCTTAGTACCCAGCATTGTGTACTCATAATTTAGATTATTTTTCCAAATGTTCATCGCTTTGCACTTGTTCACATTAAATCTCATCTGCCATTTAGATGCCCAGGCACCCAGCCTTGTAAGATCCTGCTGCAGCTCCTCACAGTCTGCTCGTGTTCTGACTACTCTGAATAACTTGGTGTCATCTGAAAATTTGATCACCTCACTCTTAATGCCCTTTTGGTCCCAGTACAGATCCTTGGGCCACACCACTTTTTACATACCTCCATTGTGAAAACTGGCCATTTAGTCCCACTCTTTGCTTCCTATTCTTTAACCCGTTACCAATCCATAACAAAACACTACCTCCTATCCCATGACTTTTTAATTTTCTCAAGAGTCGTTTATGTGGGACCTTATGAAAAGCTTTCTGGAAATCCATGTACACTATATCTGCTGGGTCTCCCCTGTTCACAAGCTTGTTTACACGCTCAAAGAAATCATAGAGATTAGTGAGGTATGACTTCCTTTTGATAAACCCATGCTGACTCTTTGCCATTAAGCCATGTTTATTAATATGCCCAGTGATTCTGTTCTTAATGATAGTTTCCACCATTTTCCCGGCACAGACATCAGGTTTACCAGTCTGTAGTTTCCAGGGTTCCCTCTGGATCCCTTTTTAAATACAGGGGTTACATTTCCCACCCTTCAGTCCTCAGGTACGGTGCCAGATGCCAACGCTAGGTTACAAATTACTACTAGTAGGTTGGAAATTTCACATTTGAGTACCTTCAGAACTCTGGGGTGAATACCATCTGGCCCTGGTGATTTGTTCTTATTAAGCGTGTCAATTTGCTCTAGAACCTCCTCCAGGGTCACGCTGATTTGTGACAGTTCATCCAATTCATCACCTACAAAGAAGGGTTTTGGCATGGGTATCTCCTAGGGGTAGGAATTCCGGATCTTCCGGTATCCGATACTGCCCGGTATTTGGTGTACCAGCAGTATCAGATTAAACCCGGTAATCCAGGCCATTTACTGGATTCCCCCGTACCGGATTTTTTACATTGCGGCCATTCGAATGAATAGCCGCAATGTAAAAAAAAACACCAAAAAAAACCCCACTTTACTTTCCCTCCCCAGTCCAGGCTGTGCGGGTGGAAGGGGGGACACCCCCCACTCACCCTGCCAAGCCTGGCTTTAAAAAAAAAAAAATTCTCCCAAAGTCCCTGCTATTGCAGGCTCCGGGCCACCACCGGCGACCTGGAGCCGGCACCAGCAGGTGCTAGGGTGATCCCTGGGGTGGGAGGTGGTTTAACCCCCCCCACCCCAGGGATCACCCTACCTCCCCACCCAGGGATCTCTAGTACCTTGCGCTCCGGGCAGAAGCGGTGGCGGTCCGACTCCGGCAACTTAAGCGCTGGCTGTGGCTGCCGGCTTCAGTGCTACTAGGCCTTCTGGTGAACTTCCAGGTTTCCCCAGAAGGCCTAGTAGTGCTGAAGCTGGCAGCCACAGCCAGCGCTGAAGCCGCCAGAGTCGGACCGCTGCCGCTGCCGCCCAGAGCGCAAGGTAGGCGATCCCTGGGTGGGGAGGTAGGGTGATCCCTGGGGTGGGGGGGTGTTAAACCACCCCCCACCCCAGGGATCACCCTAGTACCTGCTGGTGTGGGCTCCGGTTCGCCAGCGGCGGCCCGGTGCCCGCACTAGTAGGGACTTAGGGTTAAACAAAAATGTTTTTAATCAAGGCTGGGCAGGGTGGGTGGGGGGTGCCCCCCCTTCCCCTCGCACAGTCTGGGAGGGGGAAGGTTTTTTGTGTTTTTTCCATTGATTTCAATGGGGACAGTTCCCCATTGAAATCAATGGAACAAATCCAGTACTGGTAAACCGGTACACAAATCCGGCAATCCGGTTTTTTTTAAATCTGGTAACCGGTAAATCCGGTAGCCGGTATTTGACCCGATGTCCCACCCCTAGTATCTCCTCAACATCCTCCGCAGTGAAGACCGAAGCAAAGAACTCATTTAACTTCTCTGCAATGTCCTTATCCTCCCTGAGTGCCCCTTTTACTCCCAGGTCATCTAATGGCCCAACCGACTCCCTAGCAGGCTTCTTGCCTCTGGTATACTTGGAAAATGTTTTATTATTTGTTTTTGCCTCTTTAGCAAGTCTCCTTTCAAATTCTTTCTTGGCCTGCCTTGTTAGCACCTTACAGTTACGTTGCCAGTATTTATGCTCCTTTGTATTTTCCTCATTGGGGATAGCTTTCCATTTCTTAAAGGATGCCTTTTTGGCTCGAATATCCTCCTTTGCATCTCCATTTAGCCAAAGTGGTAGACGTTTAGTCCTCCTGCTACCTTTTTTAATTTGTGGGATGCATGTAATCTCGGCTTCCAAGATGGTACTTTTCAACAGCCTCCATGCCTCTTGCAAACATGTAGTCCTTTCAACTGTGTCTTTTAGTTTCTTTCTAACTAACTTCCTCATTTTGGCATAGTCTCCCTTTTTAAAGTCAAAAGCCAGTGCTGTACTTCTAATTAACTTTCTCCCTCCAGCAACTATGTCAAATACATCCATGATCTCATCCTCTCCCACTCCCTCCAGCTCCTTGCCCTTAATGAAACATGGATCTCCCCCTCCGACTCTGTCATTCCAGCTACCCTCTCCTTCTCTCACCAGCATGCCCCAAAGGCCAGGGTGGTGGCGTGGGCCTCCTCCTCACTAATTCCTGTCAATTCCAACGACTTTCTCCTCCCCCCTCTCTCCCCTTCCCTTCCTTTGCAGCTCACTCTGTGCACCTCTACTCGCTACTCCATCTCCGCGTAGCTGTCATCTACCACCCCCCTGGCTCTCTCGCCTCCTTTCTCTCTGAATTTGAGTCCTGGCTCACTTTCTTCCTCTCCGAAAATACCCCCACTCTCATCCTTGATGACTTCAACATTCACACTGATGTCCCTTCCCAGCCCTCCATCTCTCGCTTCCTCTCACTATCCTCCTCCTTCAACCAGGTGTGGTCCCCCCCCCAGGGTGTTTGGGGCACTGCCCCCCTAGCACCATGGGGGACCCCCGCCGCACCATCATTGTCAAGAAAAAACAAACAAAACCCTGCTTCAGAGGCTGCTGCTGCTGTCAAACTCTATCTCCCTTCCAGGACCCACTCTCGGAGCCACTCTGAGAGTGGGTCCCGGAAGGGACAAAAAGGCTGAGCTGCTCAGCCGCCCAAACTGCATTTTCTATTGAAAACGCAATTTGGGCGGCTGAGCCCCTCC
>QEPC01003936.1:278401-298885 GCA_003113815.1 Sphenodon punctatus
ACTGGGCAGGGTGGGTGGGGGGGTGTCCCCCCTTCCACCCGCACAGCCTGGGAGGGGTAGGGCGGAGGTATTGGGGTTTTTTTCCCCATTGATTTCAATGGGGACAGTTCCCCATTTAAATCAATGGGGAAAAAACCGCACCGGTATTCCGGGTTTAATCCAGTAAATCGGTTTTTTTGGTAACCGATAACTGGTTTTTTGCCCCAAGTCCCACCCCTAGTACTAACATGAAGACAGAATAAAGGAAAGATTCAGAACCACAAATGAAGAGCGAGACAAATCCCTCTTTCAAATTCACTTCCACTAAAATGACAGTGAATACACCAAATCGGTTGACTTTGACATTCACTTTGAATATCCATTTCAGGTCTAGTTTTATTTTGCAAATTAAACATTGCCATGGTCTGACAAAAGTAACACCAGAACATGAGAATTGCAGGCCCTGTACTTGACTTGGAGACTGTCATTACAGAAGACAGTTTTGTTAAACAGTTTTAAATAGTGTTTCAGGCATAAAGCTTTATAAAGAGAGAAAGAAAGGAAAGAAAAGGAAAGAAATTCAAATGGACAGCTACTTGGTATAAAAGAAACCCCCCTGTTCAGCAGCCATTAAGACCAGCAGTTGCAGTAATTCCCACTAATAAAAAATAATTTATGGTTTACTTGAAGCTGAGAAGGTAATTGTGCACCTGAGTCTCAGATTTTTTTTTAAAAAAATTTTTAACAATGCATTTCCAGTTTTGTTTTTAACTCCTGTTTTTTAACTGCATCCTTATTTCAGCTTTATGACTCCTCATTCAAAATGGATCATAACAGTAAACCCCCTATTTTATGTGTAGATAGGGTCTAAACAAGAGGGAGAGGAATGAGAGAAGTGCTTAGAAAGCAGTCGTGGTTTTGTGTAGAGAGAGGGAGAGACTGGGGTTTAGGAAGTCAAAGTTAATGTTCCCTGCTCTGGCACTGACTTGTCGTGTGACCTTCCTCAAGTCTCTTCATCTCTCTTGGCTTCTATATTTCCTTCGACAGTTTGTATGTATTCAGAGTAAGATTTGTGGGCCAGGGACTAACTTGCAATGCATGTTTGTATCACAGTTAACACACAGCTTCATCCTAGCCAGAATCTCTAGTTGCTACTGAGATAAACCCAGATAAATGTACAGTGGGATCTACTTAAGTTGAACTTGCATAAAACAATTTCCAGATTAAGGTCATTTTCATATGGCCCTACTGGCTGGGGGCGGGGGGAGGTGCCTCGGCGGTGGGTGTGCACTGTGGTCCCTTTGCCATGGGCACACACCCATCTCCCCCCCCTCCCGCCACACCATGTGCATGGATAACACCCCCACAGCACACCTGCCTGTACACCTGGGGGGGGGGCAGGGGAGATGTCTGTGCAAAAAGGGCCATTGTGAAAGAAATAGGTTTTCCCTAGATTTAGCAAAAGTGTTCCTTCTTTAACTGGATAAGTTAAATTCCAGACCTGTTTCACTTAGATTTTGAAGGTGTACAGAATATATGCACCCAGCAAAAATATCAGTATCTTTGAAAGTTATTAGTAATTTTTCTTGGCAGCATGCGGTTAAAATACTGTATTACAGGGAAGGTCATACTTTCCTGAGTAGGGACCTACCCTACTCGGATATTTGACCTGCCAGTGTGGTCACCCAGATCCAGTGGCAAACGTTTAGGATGGAGGGGCTGGGAGCTCTGTTTCACTCCTTTCTGGCATAAGCCACAACCCTTTTACATGTGCAAAGAGATGGGGTGAAGTGCCACACCCCAATGGACAGGACAAAGCTCCCTGCTTCCAAGCTCCATAAATTTGGAAGAGAAGTTGGGATTACTCACAGTTGACCCGTCAGCCGCAAACAGTGGGAGAACTCGCACGTGAGCTGCTAGAATCCAATGACTGCAGGGCCCCAGAAGCTGTATAATGAGCCCTGGATCGCTGTTGTGTGTGAGTGAGACAATCAGCATTCCAACCCTGCTTTAAACTTGGATCCAACAGATCAGATCCTAGTTTAATCATCAGATCCGAGTTTAAGCTGGGGATGGAACTTGGATTGCCTCACTTACACGGCAACAGCAATCTGTTGGGTTCTGCTGAGGCAGAAGAAGGCGGCCTATATCTCTCAGTCTTGGGCCACTTTGCTTTCAGCAGCTAGGGGCAGGAACTCCTGCAAGTTTTGGCGGGCTATCAACTCTTTTATGGGCAAACCTTGCAAATTATCCTCCCCTACCATCCCTAGTGGTGTCTGGCTGTCCCATTTTCAGACCCTTTTTTCGATGGGGGAGCCCAAGGAGGATCTCTAAGAGTTGTTGGCCACGAGTTGTGGTCACCTGTAACGGAATCTGAGATGGAGGAGCTCATTCTGTCTCTCAAGCCAGGGAAGGCGCCTGGGTATGACTGCCTGCCGGTTGAGCTTTTAAAGTCCCAAGTGGACTGGTGGGCTCCTTTTTTGGCCATTCTTTTTACTCATCTCGACAGGACTGGGGCTTTCCTAGCTGACTGGGGCAGAGCGGTGGTTATCCCAGTGTTCAAGGGTGGCAACAAGCGTAATCCTGGGAATTATAGGCCGATAAGACTGTTGAGTGTGCTTGCCAAGCTCTATGCAAAGCACCTGCTAGCCATTCTGAATGGCTGGCTAGTAGACTCTCGAGTGCTGCATAGGGAACAGGCGGGTTTCCAAGCTAAAAGGGCGACCCTTGACCATTGTCTTGTCCTGTTCCACCTGGCCGAGAAATATATACAGGCTAATTCGAGGCTATTTTGCGCATTCGTTGACTTGAGAGCTGCCTTTGACTCGGTCGACAGGCCGCTTCTTTGGGATAAGTTGGTTGGCCTGTCGATCAGTCAGAGGCTGCTTGTTCTGATTCATTTGCTGCATAGGGATTTATCGTTGGCTGTTAGGCTCTCCCCATGGGGGCAGCTCTCTGCCTGGCTCCCTATTTTTTGGGGGGTCAGGCAGGGTTGCATATTAGCCCCAGCCCTCTTCAACAGCTTTCTAAATGACTTGGTTCCAGCCATGACACGGCCTGAATTTTTTTCCCCTAAGTTGGCCACGAGTCACCTGGGTTGCTTACTCTATGCCGACGATGCGGTGATTCTCTCCCAGACCAGGGTGGGCCTCCGCCAGCAGCTATGCGCTCTTTCCGACTACTGCTCCACTAATAAGCTTGTTATAAATTATAACAAGACCAAAGTCCTGGTGTTTGGGAGGGAGAGAAAGGTCTATTAGTGGGCCATCAATGCCCATCCAATAGCCCAAGTGTCCTCTTATAAATACCTGGGGATTATGTTCCATTCCTCCCTCAGTTGGTCCTTACATCGGGAGATGGCTGTTGCAAGAGCTAAGGGCTGCCATCGCCCAGCTTTTTAAACATAAAGGCCACGGTAGTCTGGGGGTAGGGCTTAAAATAGTGGATGCCAAAGTCCGCGCCCAACTCCTCTATGGAGGGACTCTGTGGGCTGTGGCAGCTCCCCAGGTTTTGAACTCAGTGCAGCTCAAGGCTATTTAAATGATTTTCCAGGTCCCGAGTGGGACTCCGTCGGCTGCTGTGAGAGTCAAGTTTGGTCAGATTGCTTGGAGTTGGGTCAACTTTACCATGATGGCCAGGACGGACTCTTGGCGCTTATACCACAGGACCCTTTCATCTCCTCATGGACAAAGCAAATAGCCAACCAATTGGAAGCCTGGGGGCTGTCAGTTGATCATCTTAAAACTATCCAGCTCAGTCAAGCGCGTAGAGAGGTCGAGAGTAGGATCTCAGACACTGCACGCCAGGAGGATTGGGGGGGGGGGCTCATTTGCTTCCCTGGACTACTATAAGTATATTATGTCACTGGATGGTAGGCAGGCAGCCTATTTGTCTGTCCCATTTTCAAGGAGGCATTTAGCCCTCCTCTTTGGGGCCCACCTTAATGCACTTCCAACAAGTGTAATGGAGGGGAGTTACGCTGGTTCCTTGTATAGTACAAGATTATGCCCCTTTGATTTTGAGGTGGTTAAGTCAGTTGCCCACATCTTATTTGAATGCCATCTATATGATGTCCTGCGCAACCAGTTGTTGGCCGATTTTATCAAATGCTGCCCAGGTCGGAACCTCCCGGAGTTACTTTGTATTTTTTTTATACGATACGGACACGCCTCGGTTGAGGACTGTTTCAGACTTCTTGGTTCAAGCCTTTGTCTACCGCAATAGCTTCCTTAATAGTATGCCTTTGGTTCCTGGCGATGCGGTTTCTCCCGGGGATGAGGGGGGCAAATGAGCTGATTTGTTGTTTTGATATCTGTTTGCTATGTGGTTTTAGCTCCATATATTATGTGTTGTTGTTTTTGTATTTTGTAATTGTTTGCAAGGACCAAGGGTCACGCAATAAAACTGAATTGAATTGAATTGATTGCCTCACTTACATGCAACAGTAATCTGGGGCTCATTATACAGCTTCCGGGGCCCCATGGACATCAGATTCTAACAGCTTGCATGCAACTTCACATTTCTTGGCCACCCCTACTTTAGTATATACTCTTCAAGTTTGCAGTGCACTGCAGCAATGTCCTGACCCCCTGCCTATTTTGCAAGACGCTCCCCCCCCCCCCCCCACCCCCCGCTCAGGTGAACAGTAGGGAACAGGAGCACTTTGCATTGCAAGTTTGGAGCCAAGAATGGGGCTTGCAGTGCAGGCAAGCATAGAATTTCTGTTTCCTACTGTTCAGGCATGCGGCAGAAACAAGAGTACTGCTGCATCGCATTGCAAGCTGGGAGTGTATACACTACAGCAATTTACCACACTTCACCAAGAAATCATTAATTTACTAAAGGTCCTGATATTCTTAGCTGAGAGGCTAAAAGTAGTGTTTGAGTAAAACTTACGATACCCCTTCCATTTAATTATGCTTAATTTCTGATAAGTCTAACTTTTTTTTTTTTACAAGTCCCCCAAATTAGACTCACCAGGACTCCACTTTATTCTGTTCCTGTGAGATAATGACAAAGCTGGTACAAAAAGCTAAAGGACTCATCAGATAATAAGAGGTCTACAAATTATCAAGCTGCCACATCCATAGTTGAGTCATGTCCACTCAAAGGATGGTGCAATATGGATGGGGCCGGAGAAACAAGTCACATTCGGAGAAGGCTTTCCCACTGAGCACAGTATGAAGGTAGTCGCATACGCATAGTATGTAATGGGATCTTGTAATAAAAGAATCTCTGACACAGAAGTGCTGCTATGAACCTCTGCAGTCCTTGCCTCCTGTTTAGTGAGAGCAAATATGAATCTTAAGCAATGAAGATGTTTCCTGGTCAATTTTTGTGCTGTGCAGAAGCTTCATAAATGAGCCTTGTTAACTCAGGGACCGACTCGCCCTCCGCACCCCAGAGCTGCTTCTTCAGTCTGCCAGGGGTGCCTTCTTGGAGGTCCCCCATGTCAAGCGGGGGGGCCACAATGGAGAGGGCATTCTCGGTGGCCGGGACGCGTCTTTGGAATTCCCTCCCGGAGGAAGCTCGCCTGGTCCCAAGCCTTTTAACATTCCAGCAGGCTTGTAAAAACCTGGCTGTTCGCCCAGGCCTTTGGGGAAGGGGGGTTAGGGTTTTTAGTTCTTCCCTACCCTTATTTCTATTTTTATTTATTTTTCCTAACCCTGTTCTGAGGTTTTAAATTGTGTGTGTTGTTTTGAAAAAAAAGTTTTTATTTTTATGAATGTTTTTACTGAGTTGTACGTCACCCTGGGATGCCGTAGGGATATGGGGTGACTAATAAATGTTTAAAATAAATAAATATAAATAAACTCCAGAGGTGTGGCCACAAGTGTTCTTGTCCATGAAATACCGAGGTTTTAAGGCTCACTTCTGTATGCTATTCAGATCCTGTTAAACAATCTCAGCTTCCAATGATTTCTGTGGATATCCAATGATTTCTGTTAACTGTTTAATAGTTAACAGCAACTCCAAGAAGCTTCTTGGCACCTGGCAGAATTCAGGAATACGACTCTTGGAAAGGCAGCTTCTTGGGTCAATGAGATGGACCTTAGAAACTAGACTTGAGATGAAGGGCCCACACATTAGCCAGAGATCCAGATTCCTCTCAAACTTTATCCAAATTAGTGTCTGAGCCCATATCAGATCCTTGCTATATATTTCAGTGACCATTATAGCTGGCATCTTCTATAGCAGTGGTTCCAAGCTTTTTATCTCATTTTTTAACTTCAACATAATTTTGTAACTTCAAACAGCAATGGAAACATGCCATATATAAAATATCCGTTGTAATCCTGGACCCGTCTGCAGACGGTGTGACCTTATGGGAGATCCCACCAACACCCACTTTGGGAAACTCTCCAATAGGTATGGAACTCCATTTTCTTTCTCAACGGCCATTACCAAATGTGAAAATAAGGTTCCATTGACTGAGCAATATGATATTTGGTTTCCAGACTTTTGCTTCTTGCTTCATTTTGCTCGTGGAAATTGTGGACCATGTTCAAGGAGACAAGTCACCTTTTCAAGAGTTTCAAGTTTAACAGATTGCAAACCATCATTCAAGGTTCTTTTTGGCTGCAGATGCTGTGGTTTAAATATGACTGGGTCAGCTCTAAGACCCTTAGTTCAAACAATTGCACCTAATTAATTCTATCAGGTACAATTATTCTGAAGAACCTACGTTTAGAATAGGATTACATCAAAAAGTAAACCTTAAACCACAAAAGATAAATATATATGTTAAAATTAATGACATTAAATTGCATGAGGCATGACAAAGAGGTATGTGCTTAGGATCTGACACAGTCAGTCACCATCCTAGAAGCCTGCATAAACTAATAGTCTTAAGGATTTATTTTACAAGTGCCATCAGGGATAACATTAATTCTACTTATATCAAGAAATGTCTAATGGAGGCTTGTTCTAAATAATCAATCAATCGTTGTTAAGTACATTCATCCCAAGTAGTACCTTCCAACCTAAGCTGGCAGAAGTTGGCCAGAGCCAGGGATACAGGTTCTACCTCAGTGACGATTTTAGATGAGACGCAAACACAGAGGTCCACCCATCTCCAGGATGCTCCGTGTGGCGGCAGGCCAAACTGCATGTTGATAAGAGCGCACACCCATCACACCCCTATCCCTGGCCCATTTGATTCCCTCCCACTCACCAGATGTGCATGGGCACTCCATGCGGCGCACATGGACCCACCTTCCAGCCATGCCCATTTAAAACGGTGAAAGTGGGCTTCAAGGGGGCTTCTCTGGAGTAAATAGTCTGTCGATCACAGCCTAGGTGAGTAACTGATAGAGTTTCAGCCATAGAATAACCAGTTTCATAGTAAAATACTAGGCCAAGGGTAGCTTAAATTGTAATCAAGCCAAAGGGTAAGAAAAGAGGCAAAATCAAGAGCCAGGAAGAAGTCGGTAGCCAGAGGGTCAAGCTGAGGGTCTACTGCAAAGGGCAGGACACCAGTGAGGGACAGGTGACGCAGGTGTGCACTGGGGCCCATGAGCCCGGGGAGGGACCATGTTCCTTGGTGCAGCAGCATCCCCTGCTGCTGGGGGGGTGGCTGGGAGCTAGAGCAGAAATGGGTATTTAATTTAATACCCACAGGTAATACCTGCATTGTTGGGTACCATATCAGGTACCCAACAGGTTACCCCAGGTAACAGTTGGGTACCTTTAAAAAGGGTAAGTTCGGGTACCAATTTCTCAATTTACCGACTCCCAATCAGAATACCATTCAGTATATCGAGTTGGAAAACTGAACTCAGCCTGAAAAAAAATGTCTTTAACAAAAAATAAAAAATTTTATTACCATAAGTTGATTTTCTGGGACCGGAAGTTTATGTGGGGCTGCCCTTGATGGCAGATCAGTAGAATGCAGTGGTCTGGCTCCTTTCTGAGATGGATCACCATGAGGACACTATAGTCTGCACTGGCTCCCTATAGATTTATGGGCACAATTTAAGGTGGGTTCAACATCAGTGGGTTATGACATTTAAAGCCCTAAATGGCTTGGGTCCCACATATTCCTACCATTTCTTCCACAGCAACCCTTGTGGACAGCCAGGAGTGCTCTATCGAGGGTACTACCTATCGATCTTGTTCATAAAACAAGATTGTTGAGGCTTTTTCAGTTGCTACCCAAGTATTGTGGAAGCCCCGTCCCCTGGAGGTCTGCCAGAGCCTGAGCATATTCTGGAGGCAGTGTAAAACCTTTCTTTTTGGCAAAACATTTGGCAGGTGGGGATAGAGTTTGGGGTGGGTGGTTTTAGAGGTGAGGATGGGATTTTTAAAGGAATTTTAATGTATTTTAAATATTGTAAGCCGCTGTGATCCTTAGGGGGATGGCAGGGTCAAACATTAAGTAAATAAACATCACCACAATAGTACACTGTGCCATAGTGCTAAACAGTGCTACTGCAGTAACCAAAATACTGAAACAAAAAGTTACAGAATAAATGAAATTATCAAATGAAGGAAGTAACTGAAGTTACTGAAGCAAAATAACCAAATTTACAAATATTTATTCCCATAGGCAAAGCGAGAAACAAATAGATTTATCATGAAGTCGAATTGGAGGGCTTGCAAATGGAACATAGATTTAGGGATGGGCAAACACGGTTCGGAAGTTCGGAGTTCGGCCTGAACTTGGCCTGTTCGGACGACCAAACCCGAACCCGAATCCGAACAAGAACTGACCAAACCGAACTCAATTCTGAACATCGAAATGACTGAACAGCTTGGTCAGTTCGAATCACGTTCGGATGAGTTCGGGTGGCAAAAACGTGTGACTGGAAGGCAAAACGTGACAGGGAGGGGGAGTCAGCTGAGGAGCAGACTTCCAGGCACCAGGGGTGGAGAGGCTTCGAGTAGCAGCCAGCCTGCCCAATCACCATCTCTTTTTGCCTCAGACCACTGGCTTCGCAGTCTGTGATTGGCCATGGGCTAGGGTGCACGGAGCCAATGGGGCTTGCGGTGAGGAGAGCGCAGCAAAAAGCAAAACTGATTGCCTCCCCTTTTCCCAACACCTTCTGAGCTGTTCACCATTCCTGACCAACAGGCGTTTCAAAAGGCTCACTCTCTCTCAGCGGTACTTGTTCCTTCCTATTCCTAATCCATTGCCATGCTCCTCCTATTTCACCCATCCAACCCATTTACCTCCATATTATCATTTATTTAGATTATATTAGATAGAGGTAAAAACAAAAAATAACACCTAAATCTCCCTGTGTTCAATCTTCCTTCCTCCCTCCCCCCTCCATTTAATCCTTTTCCCTCTCCCTCTTATTCCATCCCTGATTGCCTTCCCCTGTTTTAAGTTTTGGATTTATTTAGAGTAGGAATATTAGATTTATTTTCATTTCAGTTTTGTACCCCTCCCTGTGTTCTTTGTGTTTCCCCCTGTGTAATATTGTATATATACATAGATAGTTATTAGATAGACAGTTACTAGATAGATATACATAGTAGCTAGCTTAGTTATAGAGATAGACAGACATACAGTGTGTTTGTAGGACAAGGCCTTTGTAGTTAATTATTAGGATATTCCGTTTAGTTCAATAGGTTTTAGAATAGTTAATAGCAGTTAGATTTAGTGTGTATATATATATATATATATAAATATATATATAAATAAAAGAAACAGCCACTCCAGCCCCAGGACCCACCATCAGGGTTCTGGCGCCTATGTTACTGGCAGGGAGGGCTGTGGCCAATATCTAGGCCCAGGACCCACCATCATGGGTCTGGGGCCATCATTCCTCTCACAGAGAGCAGATTTTCCAAAGCATCAAGAATGTATTTATTTATTTATTTTGTTAATTTATATCCCGCCCCTCCTGAGAACAGCTCGGGGTGGCTAACAATATCAAAACATAAAATACAATTATAAAAATATATTAAAACAATCATAAAAATAACACAAAAAAATACAGCTAGGGTAAAAAATACAATACACAAGGGTGGCGGGAGATAAACATAATTCCTTGAACAGAGAGCCTCTTTCCGAACGCCCGAACCGAACTGAACAGAACCAAACTGAATGGCCGAACCCCAACACGGTGAACGAACCAATCAGCGGAACCGAAGGGGCGAACCGAACGACACCGAACCGTGATCTGTTCGCCCATCCCTACAAAGATTTGACCTGGACTTCTTCATGAATTCTAAAAACCCTTGTCATTTCATCTGTAGTCTAACCCAAAGCCCAGGGAGGTCTCTGAGAATCTTTCCATTGACTTCAGTAGTTTTGGGACCAAGTCCTAAGACCAAGGCTGAAGTTCTTCAGAACTCATTTCCTCTGTACTCTGCTCCCGTCTGGTTTTAATCACCAGGCAGGATTGCACAACAGGTGAAATCTCAGTGCCTTAACTCATCTTTATTAAGGTTCTGCCTTTCTGGCTCTCTTGGTGCTTCTCAATTAGAAGTCTCGCAATGAAGTACTTTTTATCAGCCTAATTACAGTAACAGTTAAGGAAATGCTTGTGTGTGTGTCTGTAAACAATGCTTGGTCAATTTGCCATAATGGGTAGTTGAAACTAAATGAGATCTTATTCAACTGTGTGATTGTGTACACTATTCAATACCCCAACCTGTGGATGACTGTCACTTTGCAATAAAGCATCGTCCTACACTCAGAATTGGAACCATGGAAGCTTTATACATCTTTAAAATAATACAGTGCTAACAATGGCCCTTTTTACATGGGCCACGGCACGGTCTGTGTGCACCGCGGTCCCTGTACACTGTGTGGGGGGAGGGTGTAGACAGGCACCCGCCATGCATCCCCACGTATAGAGGCACCTCTGGTTTTTCAGGTGCCTTCATGTGTGAGGATGCGTGTGCACATGAGCATGCACACCCACCCCTGTGGGATTTACACCTGGGTGTTCATGTGTGGGTGCCACCTATGTAAAAAGGGCCAATAAAGTAAAAAGGGGCTGGGGGGGTGGTATTCATACCTTCTAGAGTAATTGATTTTACTGAGCTGTCCTAGTGATACTACCTCAAGTGAAATAAAATCTGTAGGGATATTCTTAGTGTTATTGACCCCAGTGGTAAAACTGTCATTGATTTCAATAGAGCCAGGATTTTGCCCCGTGGGTATGGTCAGTTCTCTAGGACCAGTGTTCTGGATTGCCATTCAGCAGACTGGGGTTAGAGGTTTGTTTGCAATGACTCAGTCATTTAAAGCATATCAATTCCTTTCTAAAAATATAAAAAAGGGTTACAAAAATGAACTCTGAAGTTTAGAAAAAGGAATCAAGAGTAAGGAATTTAGTCATTAATTCATTGTTTGTGCTAGGCTGAGAGTGGGGAGAAGACAATTAAGAGGCATGAACACATGTTCCTTTAATTTGCCTGGGTAGGCTTCTTCTTCCTATGAAAAGCTCTTCTGAACCTCTGTTTGCCCCGTGAGAATATTTTGGAGTGGGTTCCTCTGACTATCCAAATTTTTGTTTATCAGTTAAACTGATGCCACCCAGTCCTGTTGACACTCCAATGATGTCATTATATCCTCAAAAACCACTACATCGGTTGTTCCCAGATATTTATTTATTTGCTTTTGAGACTTAAATATAATTCTATGACCCAAGACAGAAGGAAAAAAAAAAAAAAAAGACATGGCATATCAAATATCAATCATAATCGTGACAACATTTGCTGATGACATGGCCTCACTTCAGGTCCAAATCCAGAGTTTGGGAAACTTTTGCCTAAATCTCATTCCCGTTTTTGTTCATGAGTGGTGGTGGTGGTGGTGGTGGTGGTGGTAGTGGGGTGTCATCTATTGCTCTTCACTCCCTTCTCCAAGCAGTGCTGCTGGTCTTGGAGCCACAATGGGTGCCATTAGATATAACGTTAGTCATTCCTTTGAGGTTTCTGCTGCACATGTCGCTGTTATGTTTATACATGTCTGCCGTGCATAGACCATTTGTTTGCCACTTGCTTGCAATACATTTTATACCAACATCCATCACAGATGTAAAGTGTATGGCAGGTGCTTGCACATAGTTAACATTATGCCTGGTGATATATCATGTCCTGCTGTGTGTAATGGAGGTCATCTGGGAAGCCATCGAGACAGTAGCAGAACAGTTCTGTAGTAGGACTGACCAACCAGACTTGCACAGTCTGGAGGCTGATGTTTCTAAAGCACCCTGCCTTCTCTCTCTGGGGAACTGGAGATGTTGCACACAAAGCAGCACAATGAAAAGTATTCCAAAAAGAGGGAGGTAGAGCTAAAACAAAGCAGACCATTCTTTATGGATATAATTTGCATTTTCAGAATGGGCTGCAAAATTCTGGTGCAGACTTTCAGCCATGCAGGATCTTGACAATCTGCTCAGATGCCCCTCTCCAAGCACATCACCATTTTGTGCATGCACCCTAAGAAAACCCCTTCTGCAGATGTGAAAAATGGTGCCTCACTGTGTCGTACAACATAAAGCGACACCATTTTGCACATGTAACATTGAAAAAATACATTTTGGTGCATACACAAAGAGGGGTTTTATTAGTATGCATGCACAAAATGGTGCTGTGGTCAGGAAGGGGGACAGGTATTCCCAATCTCGAGTTCTGTCTTAATGGGGGCAAGCTTGCTGCTGGTCCGTATTCCAACCAGAATCCAATCAGAGACAGAATCCATTCAAAGACAAAGGCCGCTTTTAGACGAGCGGTACTCCGTTTCGCGGCAGCAGTGCGCATATTTTGAAACCTCCACCTGGTCTAATTAGACGAGATGGAAGTGGCTTAATATGCGCATATTACGGCGGTGGCGCATTTTTAAGTGCGCGAATTAAATGCCTCGATTATTAGGTATTTAATTCGCGCACTTTAAAAATGCGCCACCGCCGTAATATGCGCATATTAAGCCACTTCCATCTCGTCTAATTAGACCAGGCGGAGGTTCCAAAATATGCGCACCGCCGACGCGAAACGGAGCGCCGCTCGTCTAAAAGAGCCCTTTAAGACTGCTTTTAGATGTGCATGGAGAACACGCAGCATAAAATCACGCTGTGACAGACTTTAACACACGAAATGTCACACACGGGATATTTACACACAGCATGATTTTACGCTGCGTTCGCCACGCACGTCTAAAAGCAGTCTCAGTTTCAGTTCTAAAAGGAGGGGGAATTCCTGCTAGTAGAGACCAAGGCAAATGTTGGAAATGCTTTCCGATAGAAACAGAACTTGCCAGGGTTGTTTTGGTTTTTTTTTTAAAGCAAGGAAGAATAGGCAGTGGTAGATAATGCAGCAGCAGCACAAGTGCCACCAGCTTCCAGGAAAGAGTGGGTGGGGTAGGTCTATCAGGTGGTGAAGCAAACCAATAGCAACACCAATAATTTCTTCATGTTGCCACATGCACCTGAACACGTCACCAGATTCTGCTCACCTCCAATTCTATGGATTTGCAAATGTCTAGCGTTATATCTGATGATACCCACTACACCCTCACTATGGCTCAGATTGGAACTCTAATTGCAACTTTGTCATTGGACAAAAAGTGGTCGTCTTCAGCATGCCGTGAGGATATACATATCACTGCAGGCTACCAATATTGAACCAAGGATATACGCTGACAAATCCAGAGAAACTATTCAAGCTGTAGTTATGCAGCATTCTTCTTTCCAGGTCTTTGTGATTGAATACTTTAAGTTAATATGGCAGCATTGTGTTTCAACATCCAAATACACCCTTTGCCATTGATCAGTTAATTAATGGAATACTAATACGGTTTTGACGTTAAGCAAATACTATTTGCTTAACGTAAATATTACGGTGGCAAATGTAACCCTGATATTTAAAAAGGAATCCAGAGGCGATCCTGGAAACTACAGACCATTAAGCTTGACATCTGTGCCGGGCAAAATGGTGGAAACCATCATTAAGGATAGAATTACTGGGCATGTTGACAAACATGCCTTAATGGGGAAGAGACAACACGGATTTAGTAAAGGTAAGTCATGCCTCACTAACCTGTTGGAATTCTTTGAGGGTGTAAATAAGCATGTGGACAAGGGAGACCCAGTAGATATAGTGTACCTGGATTTCCAGAAAGCATTTGATAAGGTCCCTCATGAGAGACTCTTGAGAAAATTAAAAAGTCATGGGATAGGAGGTAGTGTCTTACTATGGATCAGAAACTGGTTGAAAGATAAAGATAGAAAGCAAAGATAGAAAGCAAAGGGTAGGCCAGTTTTCACAATGGAGAGATGTAAAAAGTGGTGTGCCTCAGGAATCTGTATTGGGACCGGAGCTGTTTAATATATTCATTAATGATTTGGGAAAGGGTGTTAAGAGTGAGGTAATCAAATTTTCAGACGACACCAAGTTATTCAAGATAGTTAAAACATGAGCAGGCTGTGAGGAACTGCAATGGGATCTTACGACACTGGATGTCTGTTCATCTAAATGGCAAATGAGATACAAGTGCAAAGTGATGCACATTGGGAAAAATAATCCAAACTATGTGTACACAATGCTGGGTAGTAAGCTAAGAGTTACCACTCAGGAAAATAATCTGGGGGTGGTTGTGGACAATACAATGAAATCCACAGTGCGCAGCAGCAGTCAAAAAAGCAAACAGAATGTTAGGAATTATTCAGAAGGGGATAGAGAATAAAACTGAGAAGGTCATAATGCCTCTATACAAATCAATGGTGCAACCGCATCTTGAATAGTGTGTGCAGTTCTGGTTGCCCCATCTCAAAAAAGCAGAAAGCAGACTCTGGAATTGGTTGGGTGCTCCTTACAGCTGTAAAAGGGCTGTGGGAAAGACAGGAGCAGTTAGAGAGGCAGTGTCAGAGCACAGCTGAGGAATTAATAGCTGTGAAGCAGCGAAGTGCTTTGTTACGTGAGGGGCTCGAAGCAGCTCAGGAGCGAGGGCAAAAAGCAGAGGAGCAAGCTATGACTGCTGCGGTGTGTCTAGCCCAGGTGAAACACCGAAAGGCTGCACAGCGCCATCATTGGACAGTGAATCAAGCAAAAGTGCGGGTGCTGGTGCATGGCTCGGAGTGGGATCTGGCCACATGGGATGGGGACATCTGGGATCCCTCCTCTTCAGAGGAATGGACTGAGGGGGAAGAGGGTTCAAAAGACCCCCTGAAACTGATTCACCCATGGCTCAGGTTCGACCCCACATAACAAAAAAGACGAAGGGGCGGCCTGGAGGAGGCGGGAGAGCTATCAGGGTGGGGAGAGATTTCACCTAGACAGAGCTAGAAGACAGAGCTAAGCAACATTGTCAGTTGCCCCAAGAGGCACTGGGGGTTCTAGTTAAGGATCCCATGATTAATCAGACGCTTAGAGCAGCCTGCAATGAGACACATTCGTTATTTGACTGGGTACAACAGGCAGTGCAAATTCGCTTTCCTGCGCCCATGGATTGGGAGGATGACAGCATAGAGCATTGGAAAACTGTGCGGGGGGCGAGTCCGTGGCATCTGGCTCCCCAGCTTGGAATTTATTCAAATAACTTTGATGGGCCAGATAGAGAACCTTTCACTGCCGGAATGCAGACAAGATTAATGAAGGCTGGGCCTCCCCATTTGAGGGGGGCCCTGGTAGCCCTGCTGGGGCCAGCACGGGGGGGTGCGCTAGGTGATGTAGTGCTGTTAATGGGACAGCTAGGGGACATTGAAGATTATAAAGTTCGAGCTCGCGTTGCTCAGCAACAAAAGAATGAACAGGCAGAGATCAGCAAAACTGCCCAAAAAGCAAAAATAACTCATAAAGAAATGTTACTTGCTTTGTTGAAAGCTGGTGTGTCAAAGTCCCAAATTGATGGCATTCGTACCCCTGATTTGTACAAGAAGAAATCTCAGGGAAAAGTGAAGTTAAAGATAAGATAGAGGTGCGAGATGCATCCTCTCCAGAAGCCCCCTGCTCTGGCAGAGGAAGCTCCCTACACTTTGTATCCCGATGTGTCAGCCTGGCAAGTGCCCAAGCCTGAATGACAGGGTGGTCAAGTCGCTGCGGTAGGGCCAATAAAGATGGCTACCTCAGGCGACCTGAGACCCCCACGTCTCTCTTACAATTCATTGGGGCCCTGGCCACAGACAAAAGGTGATGGCCCTAATAGACACTGGGGCAGAAATCACACTGATATATGGTAATCCTCAGAAACACGCTGGACAATGAGTGGTGGTGTGTGCTTTTGGAGGGGGGGGGGAAATGAGGCCACACAGACAAAGGTGTGGCCATCGGGGGTGACCCTCCCTCCTGGGCAGATGTGTTGATCACTGCTGTCCCTGAGTATTAGGGTTGGGCCTAACAGTAGATCCGGTATCTGATAATTCCGGTACTGGGCGTACCGACATTATCGGGTATCCGGTCCGGTTACCGGATTCCCGGTACAGGATTTTTTTTAACATTTAAATGAATGGTCGCAATGTAAAAAAAACCCACCAAAAACCTCCCCGAGTCCAGGCTGCGCGGGTGGAAGGGGGGATACCCCCCACCCACCCTGCCCAGCCTGGATTTAAAAAAAAAAATTCCCCTCCGCAAGTTCAAGCCAGAGCCCCCCCCCCCAGCACCTGCGGCCGCGGCGTCCCAGCAGCAGCCGGTAAGTATTAGACCTGATCCCTGGGGGGGCGTTAAACACACACACCCCAGGGATCACCCTACTGTACAAGTTCCCCCAGGATCCTACCTTCAGTTCAGCTCCGGGTGGCGGCGGCGGCAGCGGCGGTCCGGGGGCCTCAGCGCCGGCTGTGGCTGCCTGCTTCAGAGACGCTGTAGGCCTTCCGGGGAACTTAAGGCCTACAGCGCCTCTGAAGCAGGCAGCCACAGCCGGCGCTGAGGCCGCTGGACCGCCGCCGCCACCCGGAGCTGAACTGAAGGTAGGATCCTGGGGGAACTTGTACAGTAGGGTGATCCCTATGGGGACACAGTGCCCCATTGAAATCAATGGAATAAATCCGGTACCGGTATACCTGATTTAATCCGGGAATCCGGGTTTTTTGGAAACCGGAATCCGGTAAATCTGGTATCCGGTAATTGGCCTGGGGTCCCACCTCTACTGAGTATATTCTGGGAATGAATGTGTTGTAAGGCAGGGAAGTGCAGCTTCCCACCGGAAAATTTGCCTTTGGGGTGGGGACAGTAGTGTTGGGGGATGCTAAGTGGACTTCTCTTTGCATTCCCCCTCCCAAGGAGCCCGTGGTGGTACAGCAGTACCGCCTCCCAGGGGGACATGCCGAGATTTCACTGACAATTAAAGGCTTAGAGGAGGCTGGGATTATTAGACCAGCAGTATTCCCCTTTAATAGTCCAGTCTGGCCAGCAAAGAAACCTGATGGGAACTGGCGTAGGACTATTGATTACCATCAGTTGAATAAGCATGTTCTATCCTTGGCAGCAGCCATTCCTGACTTGGTCAGCTTGATTGAACAGATTGAGAAACACCCAGGCACTTGGTATGCTGTGTTAGATCTCGCTAATGCCTTTTTCTCAATTCCTATTGCCAAGGAATCACAAGACCAATTTGCTTTTACCTGGGAGGGGAGACAGTACACCTTTTTACGTTTACCCCAGGGCTATTTACATAGCCCCACCCTATGTCCTGGGATAGTGGCCCAGGATTTGGAAACATGCTCTGTGGTCCCTGAGATATTGGTGACCCATTACATTGATGACATTTTGCTGAAGTGGCATAGGCTTTGAGTGAAGTGACAGAAACCATGCAAGCCAGAGGGTGGGAGGTTAATCCAAAAAAGATTCAAGGACCTGGACAAGAAGTAATTTTTCTGGGAATTCAGTGGGCAGGAGCGGAGAGACAAATTCCACAGAAAGCTAAAGAAACCATAGAACAGGCAAGGTTCCAACCTCCAAAACTGAGGCACAGGTGTTTGTAGGATTGTTGGGGTATTGGAGACAACATATCCCCCATCTGACAGCAATAGTGTGGCCTATCTATACCGTGACTAGAAAGAAGGCCAAATTTGAGTGGGGGGAGGCACAGCAGGAAGCTTTTTGTCAAGCAAAGACTGCTATTGCGTATGCCACCCCCCTGGGCCCAGTGATACCACAATGCCCTTTTGAGCTACAGGTGTTCCTTGTGGGGGAAGTTGCAGCATGTGGCAGACTCAGCCCAGCCGACGGGTACTTTTGAGATTTTGGTCACATAAGCTCCCTGATCCAGCCACAAGGTACACCCCCTTTGAAAAACAATTGCTTGCCTGTTACTCGGCTCTAGTGGAAACTGAGCACCTGACTGAGAACAATGAAGTTGTTCTCCGGCCTAGCATCCCTATCCTTCCTTGGGTAATGGATGCTTCCCAGACCCACCAGTTGGGAAGGGCCCAGCAGGCATCTATTGTTAAATGGAAACGGTACATATCTGAAAGAGTGACAGGAGGGAAGCAGGGGGTGAGCCGCATCCATGAACGGGTAGCGGACCTACCACAAGACCCTACTGCTCCCCCCATTTCAGCCTGTGGAACCCTGTCCCCCAATACAGTTCCCTTTGAGCAATTGACAGAGGGGGACACACGTTATGCTTGGATCATGGATGGCTCGGCAAAATACCTTAAGGGGGAGTGGATGTGGAAGGCAGCTGCTTTACAACCAGCTAAAGGCACTGTCTTGATTCAGCACGGGAAGGGACACTCTAGCCAACATGCAGAATTGATGGCCGTGGCTATGGCCTTTCAGAATGCGCTGGGGATGTCCCAACCCAAAATACATTTGTATACAGACCCATGGGCCATTGCAAATGGATTGACACTTTGGGCCCCCAAATGGGAGCAAGATAATTGGTTAATTCATGGCAGGCCATTATGGGGGGTGGGGGGATGATCTGTGGAAACAGATAATTGAGATTGCCAGGAAAATTCCTGTGATGGTGTATCATGTTAATGCCCATGCCAGGGATGCCTCCCCAACTACTCAGTACAACCATGCTGTGGATCAGATGCTTCAACTCCGAGGGGTGGAAGCCCCTAATGACATCTAGGAAGAGATGGAGGATGAGCTCCATTTCCTATGCCAATGGGCACATGAAAAATCTGTCCACTTAGGGAAGGTGGACACCAGGGCATGGGCTACAGCCAGAGGCATTCCTTGTCCTGTGAACACTGTGAAAACTGTGATAAAACAATGGTCTATATGCCAGAGAGTGAAGCAGTACCCGTTACAGCAAAGGCCATTAGGCCATTTGAAAAGAGGTTTAAAACATGGGAAAGTCTGGCAAGTGGATTACATAGGACCCCTACTGTTATCCCAGGGGAACCAGTATGCACCGGTCCTGGTGGATACCTTCTCAGAATACACCATGGTGAGCCCAAGCAAACCGGCTACGCAGCAGGCTACTCTTAAGGGCCTGGGTCAGTTGATTAGAAGGTTTGGGGTCCCTGAAGAAATCCAATCTGATAATGGAAGTTATTTCAGAAGACAAGAAGTTCAGAAATGGGCAAATGAGTGGAATGTACAGTGGACACTCCACATCCCTCATTACCCACAGGCCTCAGGGTTGGTGGAGCGCCATAATGGGCTCCTCAAGCAGCGAATAAAACAGCTTACCTCTACGGGCACATTTCAGGGGTGGGACAAGGTGCTGGAACAGGCAGAATTTGAAATGAACAATCACCCAAATAAGGGAAAGACTCCCTTTCAATGGATGTTAGAAAAACCTAAAATATGCAGTACTCACAGCCAAGAAACTCTTAAAGTGTGGGAAATCCACCCAGAAGCACAATTGCCCTTGAGAGCTACCCCTTTAAGTGCTGGAGTGGACTTGTACATATACCACAAGGTCATCCTTCCTCCCCAAGGGCAGGAGGTCATGAGTACTGGTTTGGGGATACAAGTCCCCACAAATACCTATGGGTGGATAGCCTATTAGCCGTCAGGGCTGGCACTGAAAGGGATACAGATCCTGGGAGGAGTAGTGCATGCAGACTATCAAGGAGAAATCAAGGTGATCCTTTGGAATTCCTCCCAAAATAGCTGCACATTCCATGCAGGAGACCGGATAGCCCAGATAGTTTGTGAGCAGATCCTTCTCCCAGCTGTGGTAGAAATATCAAAGCCAGAAGTGGCTACTGAACATGGGGAAGGAGGATTTGGCTCAACAGATTGGCTTCCAGGACAGAAAGTATGGATAATATATCCAGGGCAACCCAATTGTTCAGGAGAGGTAATCGCTGCAGGTAATGTAAATACCTACTGGGTAATGAAAACTGCTGACTCAAAACCTATTTGTCTCGACAGAGGCAAGCTGAGACAGTGAGAGTAATCAATAGGGGCGGGAAACCGGTAGAATCCGGTATCCGATAATGCCGGTACCGGGCGTACCGGCATTATCGGATTTGACCCGGTAATCCGGACCGGGCACCGGATTCCGGGGTAACGGATTTTTTTTGCATTGCAGCCATTTAAAAATGGCTGCAATGTAAAAAAACTGCCCCAGCAAAAAAGTTTTTTTAAAAAAAAAACCTCCCCGAGTCCAGGCTGCGCGGGTGGAAGGGGGGACACCCCCCACCC
>QEPC01003936.1:299782-321558 GCA_003113815.1 Sphenodon punctatus
GTCAAAGCTGCAGTGTTTTGCTAGAAAATAGCTTTTGTGTATGATTTTAACATTTATGCTTATATTTTGCAGAAAGTTTACCGTTCCTTCTTGCCTCGCACCAACATGGCTTTCTACTTCCTGGTGGGAGCTACTGAATTTGTTGAAGGAACTGAAATGTTTATGTTAATTTTTGATGGAATTAATAATAATATAAAAATAAAAATAATAAAATAAAATAATAATAATAAGTAATTAGGACATGTAATTAGAGTTAATTACCCAAGGCAGAACTTTGGTATTGTACCTTGTTATAATTACTTTTATTAGTATATTATTAGTTATTTGTTTAGTGTTTTACATGCAACATTGCATGTGCAAGATGTGGTAAAGTGTAAATAAGAACTACAGATCTCAAGTGGAAGAATGTAAGTGTCCAGGGGTGGAATGGAGTGAAAAGCTTGCGAGAAGACCTTTGTGCACCGGCTGAGCCAGATAGCAGACACTTATATATCTTAATTCGGCCTGCGGATGCTGTAGAATTCATTTTGATTGACAGATATATAAAAACATATGTGTAATGAAAAGTTGAGAATTGGAAACTCATTTTATACAATGGACGTATTTTATGTAAGCCTCTTTGGCAACTTTCCTGTATTGTATAAGTTGTTGTTTAGAAAGTCAAGGCCAGTTAGAGATGTTATGGGAAGCTCCCTTATCAGGGCTCAGAGAAAGACTAATTGGAAGCAAAGAATGCTCAGGCAGGCAGCTGCACTAGTTAGAATTGGTCACACAAGTGCAGGACTTGGAGAAGTGAGTGTGTTAACATCAGAATCGTATAAGACCCAGCAGCTGGGGTCCCATCTTGGAACTTCGTTGCTGGCTACTTTGCAGACGTGTGGAGGGGTGCGGCAGAACCTGGGGCCCGCTTTGGGGATCATCCCGCAGCCCGTGTAGGAGTTCCCCAGCATGCATATAGGGATGTGTGAGAAGTCTCTTTTGCTTTCTGTATTCACTGGGGTTATTGTTTTCATCTTTATGCTTTATTTTTATTATATTTCATAAAACAGCTTCTGGCACCCATTGTTGGAGCTATCACTGAAACTGATGTAAACGAAAAATACGTGCGAGACAATGCCTTATGCATATTGGTTTGCTTTGCTGTGATTTAAGAAACCTTCCCCCCAGAGAAAACAACTGCATCTTGCTTGGGAACTTTACTAACCAGGAACAGCTTTACACTCCATCCAAGCTCAAAGTATGCAGATCTGTGCATCTCCCACTGCAACATCACTATATACCTCTGTGACTGTCCCAGCCACTTCCACATGATGGCAAAGTGGGAGTCATTAATATTTTGCACTGCTGTTACAACCCCTCTCCTAGCTACGTGATGAGAGAGATTCCCCAGATCAGGGTCTGGGAGCAGAAGCCACTTAATAAACCATGCAGTAGGTTTCCTATGAAAACTCTGCATTGTGCTCTAGACTGCACCTCAGAATTTGCTCTCCTCAAAAGGAGCCCCAGAAGCATATGTAATTTGAAGACAGCAGCTGTCTAAGCACCATTTGTCTGCATTGAAAGGCTGTGTGACTTAGGGAGTTTGTAATATTACTAAGAACTAGGGATGGGAATTTCGGTTTCAGAGAAAACCGAAAGTACCTGAAAATGGCCATTTCGGATTAATCCGAAATTTCGGTTCTTTTCCGTTTCAGTACTATCAGATCTTTTGCATTGATTTTTGTACCGAATTTTTAACATTGCGGTTTGTCTCCCATTGAAAAAACGCAATGTTAAGAATCCATTACAAAAATCAATGCAAAAGATCTAATAGTACCGAAACTGAAAAAGAACTGAAATACATGAGAACCGAAACTAAAATTGACCAAAACCAAAATTTTGCCCAGAGTCCCATCCCGACTAAGAACCTTTCAGCATCATACTGCTACTTCCAGTCTACCTCAAGATAGTGGTAACAAGAAGTTACAGTCATCAAAATGGCTGGTCACTACTATTAGGTGAAACATGTTTGCTAATGAGCAGATATCTACAGCATAAAAAACAACCACTAATTGAATTCATTATATAATCCTTGTTGGCTGATAGAGCAAAGAAGCCGGGAGACTGAGGCCGTTTTTAGATGTGCACTGGGATCAGGCGCGAGAGCGGCGAAACAGCCACGGCGCTGTTTTACACTAACCGAACACGGAAGTTGTGTGCGTGATTGGCGGCTGCGCATTCTTTTCCGGCCTCATATGTCCCCCCAGAGAAATCAAGACGGTTTGATCGCGATCGGCAAAGAATGCGCGGCCGCCGATCACACGCACAACTTCCGCTTCCGGTTCGTGTAAAACAGCGCCGCAGCTGTTTCGCCACTCCCGCACCTGATCCCCACTGCACGTCTAAAAGCACCTTAAGCAATCCTCCCATTTCTAGCACAATTTCATTCAGGCCAGATTAAGATTCCCATACTGAGATAAAACAGTATGGGAAGTTGGTTCCCTGTTCCATATCTCTTCAGTGAATGAGGAATTTCAGTGAAAAGTGAATGAACGACTTATGGAAATTATGACCACTTATGGAAATTAAAGATCCTATGACACTTTTCTCTAAGGCTCGTCCACTTTCATGAGAAAACTAACAGATAATCAGTATGGTGTTGTTTTTTTTAATGACTTGCGCTGTGAAGAAAGGGCAGTGATTTTTCTAAAAAATAATTTTGAGCTCAGCGTCAAGTGAATTCCTGTTTTCCAAAAATGGTATTTCCCAATATTCAGAGTAATGCAAAAAGAACACTTTTGGAATAAAATTTTAAAAAATAAATTAAAAAAACCTAGGGAAATAATAACTGCTATAGTCAAGAATCTTGGCAACTATTTGGCTGAAGAAGTGGACATTATGAGGAAAGATCACAGAAGAACCAAGGGAACAAAATATTCTGCAATTTCTCTGAACAAGATGTGCCACTTTCCTTAAATGACCTGTGTTTGTTCATACATCATCAGTAATGTTAGTTTAATAGCAGTTCTCTTTGGATCATGATAAAACGCTGACCTTGTTTTCTTGTTGAGACAGGAAGTGTGTCCTTTAAGGTTCTCTTTTTAATGGTTATGAACTTTGACTCAAGAGATAAGCTTTACTGTTTTATATCCCATCAACACACATTTTTAAACTAAACAGACTTAACATAAGTAATTTCACCGTGTCTTTTCAGCAAAAACACATAAAAAGAATTTAAAGGGTGGGGGTTGGGGGGCTCTTGTTGAAGTTTGCAACATTGTAATTGTTAGTGTTACTATGGAAAACTCAGATGTGAATCTCAGGGCAGCATCATTGTTTGTTACTTTAAAAACTATGCTAGAGTAAAATCAAAACCATTATGGATACACTGAGGTGAAATGAAGGTTTTAATAAGGGTTTCAGCCAGCTGTTCATCCTCTTTTCAAACTCATATCAATAAGCATTTCAATTGCTTAGAGATACATCCCTTCTCCTGCAATTCTTGCTCTTTTCCGTGCCCTGAATGCTCTGTTTAAAAGTGGTGAAAATGGCTACAAACTCTATGATTCTCCATCCTGAGAATCAGTGAGAAAGTCAAGCTGATCTCAGAGAGCCACTTTGATAATACTGTTTTGCATTTATAAATCACTGACAAAATAACTCTAACGCTTCGATGAAGAAGTCCCTTCAGCCACCACTGAAGTTTAGCCACTTTCAGAATAGAACGCAACAGTTATACAACAGAGCCTAATAATACCCTATTAAAGTTTAGGACACAAAGTAAAGCTGCGTGGGACGTCACATTCAATTGAGATGGCAGGAAATTAAAAGTAATGACCTAAGTAAGATCAAAATTGCTGCATCTTGAACAGCCTCATTCTAGATGTGGTGTGTCTGAGGGAGAGAGAGAGGTAACATAGCAAAAAAATAAAATAAAAGGGGGTGCGACTACATCCAAAAGACTTAGGGTATTTTTAGACAAGTGCCTCCCCATCCATTACCCAACTATCATGCATATTGCAGGGCTGCATAGGGCACCAATGCAGCCCTGCAACATGCATGATGTGTGGGTAATGGATGGATAATGGGAGGGAAGGCACTTGTCTAAAAACACCCTTAGAGAAGATCGTCAGGAATACCGGCCATTCAAAAAGATCACTTCTACAAATGCTTGTTTTGTACTGTCGTATGCCTTTCAGGGGAGACTCAGAACCAAAACTGACCACTTATGGAAATTACAGATCCAACAACACTTTCTCTAAGAATCTTAAACAAATTTCCAAACTGGAAAATTCTATTCTGTGTGTCTACATACATTCCCTCTGCAAATTCAGCAGATGTAATACAGCCTCTCCTCCTCCTAAATACTCTTGCATAGTCCAGTGACTCTTGCATTAGTGCCTATTATACCTAAATTAACTGCAGGGAAATGGGGTAGAAGGACATAAACACCGTATTTTATATCCATGAACACATACAATTGCTGCTACGGAGTTAGTAGAACTAAAATGGGTGCCCAGAAAAACAGGTAGATACCCATCGTAACTGCAGTCCCTGAATTGTTTGGGGAGAATTGGGTACTAAATGATGCCCGTGCCCAATGAATTACTCAAGTTACTGAACTATGGATACCAGTTTCTATTTACAAGTTACCAATATCCCATTTTGGACATTTTACCAATTACTAATTTACATTCATCTGTGGATTGTTCAGTGTTGGAAAGACACTAAAATGATAACACGGTAAGTCATAAGTGACTGGCAGCTGTCAATAGTGGGGAGGGCACAGGCATGGGAAGGGGTTCTATAGAGTTCTATAGGGCTTCTGAAAATCTGGGGGGAACCTTTTCCTCTGCCCCCCTCCTATTAGTCGCCTATGCAGAAAGTCAGAATGGGTCGGTAAAATAGAAAGTCGGTAACAGTAATACCCAGTATTTGGGATAGTTGGGTGCCTGTCTCAGTATACAGGTACTAGTTGCATACCAGATAGGCTACCTACATGTACAAGATTTGCAAACTGTTTCATCTATAGTTGATGATTACCCATGATTACTTTTGTCATTACCCATCTACAATCAGTTTGTCTGAGGGTTTTTTTAACATATTCTTTGTACTACAAAACAGATGTAAATTAGATAAAAAATAGGGTGCATAAGGGAAGATCATTAAGGAAGCCGGGTCATGCGACTAAAACACAAAACAGGTAAGTGTGGAAACAACCTTATGAAGTGTATTGCCACATGCTGGAGTTTTCTACATTCTCTTGGGTAAATGCCTTTAAAGGAATTTAATGACAATTTCTCCTCAATTCAGGGCTAATGATATAGAAAAGTACTGCTCTCGGAACTATCATTAAAATGGTTCTGTCCAATTGGAGTCTTTAACCGATACCTTCGCAGTTTTGCCCTCACTCGGCACACACCCTTAGCTTCAGAGAGTAAAAATCTACAGCTTGCTCTCAACCATCTCTTTTTGCCTCTCAAAAATTAACTCCAAGACCCACTCTATCTCCCTAGATCAGAACACCGCACTAAAAAGGGCTGTTCCTCCATGTTTGGATCTCTGAGAGCACAGAGCAAGCCTAACGGGAGGGGGGTGGGAATATTCATATATATTTTGATGCAATACTGCACAGTTCATAAAGCTAGAGTGGCACCAAGTGGCCAGCAACTGAATTAATACTTTATATAGAGAGATAGATATAGTTCCTTCATCACATTGTGGGCCACACTTGCCCTATTATTAGTTAAAACAAAATAGCCCAGCAGGTCGCTTTTACAGTGGTATCCCAGATGGATTTACTAGAAATCCTGCTTAAACCGCACATGCAGCATTAGAGAGCAGGGTAAAAGACTTCCCATAGAGTTCACTTACAAGGAAGAAAATCAGACTTGCCAGATACAGAAAGAGCATCCAGATGTCTGCTGCAACAGAGAGTAGGGATGTGCGAACAGAACAGGGTTTGGATGTTTGGCCATTAGGTCATTCAGCCCAAAAACTAAGTTTGGGTTCGTGGGTTTGATCCTGCGGAGTTCGGTCCCACTGAACATTCGGCGGAGTTCGGACTCAGCGGGAGGCTTGGGGCGCTCCAGGGACCCCCAGGGGTGTCCATGGGGGCATGGCAGACTGTCGGAGACACAGCATCAGCAGAGACCGGGAAGGCTTGGCACTTGGCACCCCGGCTTGCCTGGGCAGGAAGGCTTGGCGCTTGGCCCCTGGGGGTGCCCGTGGCAACATGGCTAGCCATCTGAGACCCAGTAGCAGCAGCAGAGGCTGGGAAAGCTTGGGGCTTGGTGGCTGGCCTGACACCCCTACTTGGTCAGGCATTGCAGGCTTCCAGGCATCGGTGGAGCAGAGGCAGACATTGGATTGCCTAGTAGCAGAATGCATGGCAGCAGCAGCAGCAGCCGTACACCTTGATGAAAAGCAACTGCTCCACCACAAGCAAATGTGCCCCACCATCGACAACACCTGCTCGCTGGGGACACTCATTGGTGGGCAGGACAACAGATCCTTCACCACTTTGGACAGGGCCAGCTACAGGTCCCTCCAAGAGCTGTGTCGCCACCATATTCTGCCCCTCCCATCAGTGCTGTCAGTGGTGCAGCAGCAGCAGTCAGTTGAGGCCCAGAAGCATCAGTGCACCATGGAGGAGCTGGGGTGGGGGCAGCTGCCAAGTGCATTGGCAGCTGCAGGACATGGAGGTCAAAAATTATTGCACTCGATGGGCACCCCTTCTTGATGGTCAGGGACATAGGGTTTAGGCACCTGATTGGCTTCCTGGCCCCCCAGTTTAAGCTTCCCTCGTACACCACCCTGAGTCAGGTTCCCACCGATGCCTGACAGTCTGCAACACCCGGCCAAGCAGGGGTGGCAGCCATGGATTCCTGGCCAGGCCTCTGCCGCTGCTCCGTTGATGCCTGGCAGCCTGCAACGCCCGGCCGTGATGGTGACTAGAACTGGAGAACCCAGCAAAGAGCGAGCAAACTGAAGACCTGCCACAGCACAACCCTGAGTTGGCAGGTGGTGCCAGCCCTGTACCGGGCTTTAAAGGAGCTGGTGAAGGAGCAGCTGGAAGGGGCTGGGGGTGCCACCATCCACTTCACCTGTGGTTGAGTAGGTACACACAGCAAGCCTACCTGGCAGTGACAAAGCACTGGTGGCAGGATCCAGAGGCAGCGTTTGGCAGTGGCAGGAGGGGTCCCGAAGTAGGGTATAGGTGGGCCCTGCTTCAGGCGGAACTCATGGATGCCGCAGCCCCCACACTTCTTGGAACATTGAGGCAGCCTGACCGCCATGGTGAGGGAGTGGATCACGCCAGGCGCGCCCTTCACCAAGGGGTGCGTGGGGACGTACAATGCGGCCAACATATTGAGGGCGGTCCACGAGGGGGGCTTCACCAGCATCCCTTCACCTGGTGGTAAGGGACACTCTGGGCTTGGGGGAGAAGGAGATTTGGGCAGGCACCCTTTGCTCCCTGATCAAGTGGGGGAGAAAGCTGGCCAGTTTCTTTAACCGGACCATGATGGGCAGCAACCTCCTCCAGGTGAAGCAGGCCAAGCAAGGCTCCCCAGTGCACCAGCTGGTGTAGGATGTGTCCACTCAGTGGAATTCCTCCACGCTCCTGATGCTTGAGTAGCTTCTCAAGCAGATAGCCACCTTGCATCAGGTTCAACTGGTGATGAACAGCGGATCACCTCCAGGGTACTATGGGGTGGAATGGGAGATCCTGGCTCACACTGTCTTTGTTCTGAGACCATTCTTGGTCTTGACGGAGACCATCAGCTCCTCCACAGCCACCATCAGCCAGGTGACTCCTCTGGTGCAGAGTCTCCTCAGGAGACTGGAGGAGACTCTCCAGGGGCAGGATTGTGGCCCTCAGGGCAAGAAGCTGGTAGCTGAGGCAGTTGCCCTGGTACGGCAGCTGAAGGCAGGGCTGAAGGTGCAGTTTGATGAGCTCCTGCAGTGGGAGGAATATGTGTTGGCAGGCAACCATGCTGGAATCCAGGGTCAAGGGCAGTGTGGCACACCAGACACCGGTCTATTGGGCACTGGAAGGGTGATCTGGTGGAGAGGTTCTGGAAGGCAGAGAGGACTCTGGAGAGTGTGCGGCCGCAGCAAGATACCCCTAGGGATGGTGGGAGTGGGAGCAGCCACCCCTTTCAGCTGGCACTGTCTATCCCTGCCCCCAGCCCTAGCAGTAGCAGCATCAGCAGCAGGCTGAGCATCAGCAGCACCCTATTGCTTCTGAATGACATGGATAGACAGCCCTCCCTGCCTGGAACATAGGCTCCAGAACCCTGAGGGTGGGTCCTGGGGCTGGAGTGCCTGCCTGTTTCTTGATGCTGTGGAGTGATGGCTCCCAGTCAGTGGAATGATGACTCCAGAACCCTGACAGTGGGTCCTTGGACTAGAGTGTCAGATTCTGAATGCAGTGGTACAACAACCCTCCCTACCTGTAACGTAGACCCCAGATCCCTGAGGGTGGGTTCTGGGGCTGGAGTGGCTGTTACTTGGTGCAGGGGAATGGCAGCTCTCTGTGAGTGGGATGTCGGCCCCAGAACCCTGATGGTGGGTCCTGGGACTCGAGTGGCAGCTTCTGGATGACGTGGATCGACGGCCCTCCCTGCCTGGAATGTTGGCCCCAGAATCCTGACAGTGGGTCCTGGGGCTGGAGTGGCTGGCTGTTTCTTGATGCAGTGGAATAACAGCTCCCCATGAGCAGAATGATGACCCCAGAAACCTGATGGAGGGTCCTGGGAGTTGAGTGGCAACTTCTGGATGAAGTGGATGGACATCCCCCATGCCTGGAATGTAGGAACCAGAAACCTGATGGTGGGTCCTGAGGCTGGACTCGTGGATGGCTTCCTCTGTAGGCTGAATCACTGCCTGTGTCCAAAAGAAGCAGAACCAGCTCTCCCTGGGCCATACTGTAAGCGAATAAAGACCCTCCACGTGGGTCGGCAGAATGACGGCCCCAGAACCCTGAGGGTGGGTCCTGGAACAAGAGTGACAGCTTCTCGATGATGTGGATGGACAGCCCTCCCTGCCTGGAACATAGGTCCCAGAACCCTGACAGTGGGTCCTGGGTCTGGAGTGGCTGTTACTTGATGCAGTGGAACGATGGCTCTCTGTGAGAAGAATGACAACCCCAGAACCCTGAAGGTGGGTCTTGGGTCTGGAGTGACAGGCACCCCTACTTGGCCGGACATTGCAGGCTGGCTGGCATCGGTGGAGCAGCGGCAGAAGCCCGCCCAGGGGCTCGGTGGCTGGCACCTCTACTTGGCCAGGTGTTGCAGGCTTGCATCCTACTCAACTGAGCTCAAAAATCTCTATTACAAATTGGGCACGCCTTGTCCACTGGTGCACTCATCTGAGCTATGGCCATCTACAAGAGTGAGGTGCAAATGATTGACATGCAGTACCAGCACCAGCAGCAGCCATTGGATTGCCCAGACATAGCAACTGCGGCTGGCACCCATTTGGCTGGGCGTTGCAAGCTGGCTGGCATCAGTGGAGCAGCAGCAGAGGCCTGGCCAGGGCTCGGTGCTGGGCACCCTTGCTCATCTGGGCTTTGTAGGCTTGCATCCTACCTTCAGGATCTCAACAAACTATTCTGCCAATTGGTCAAGCCTTGCCCAGTGCTGAATCACGTGGCCACCCAGTATTAGACATTGGATTGCCAAGGCACAGTGCCCGTGGCACAGCAGAGGCAGCAGCAGCAGACATTGGGTTGCCAGGACACAGAACCCCTGGCACAAACCGCAGAGGCGGCACTGGCAGCAGCAGCAGACATTGGATTGCCCAGGCACAGAACCCATGGCACAGTCAGCAGAGGCAGCATTGGCAGCAGCAGCAGACATTGGATTGCCAAAGCACAGAACCCGTGGCACAGACAGCAGAGGCAGCATTGGCAGCAGCAGCAGACATTGGATTGACCAGACACAGAACCCGTGAAACAGCAGAGACGGCAGCAGTAGTATTTGCCGTTGCATAGCACCCATGGAGCCAGGATGGTAGGATTTGCAAGGGAAGAGCTCCCATACAGCAGTAGATGGCAGCAGCAGGATTGCGGGGGCACATTTGGATTTGACAGGGCAGAGCACCCATGGACCAGCAGACAGCAGCAGCAGGATTACCAGGCCAGTGGGGCACATCACCCAGGGTTGCCAGGGCAGGCAGACAGGCACCTTGGCATGAGAGGTTTATTATTATTGTTTATTAGACACTAGCTTTCGCCATGGTCAAAAATAATAAAACAAATTACAAAACAAACATAGACAGAACTGTTCTATCTGGGCAACCTGGGCAGGTGGGCAGACAGGCTGCGTGGCATGAGCATGGGAATGCAGACTTAGGCAGGCTTTTATCTAGGCCACCTGAGCGGGCAGGCAGACAGCGTAGCATGAGCAGAAGGCAGGCAGACTGAGGCAGGGTTCGAGGTTGGCAACCAGGGTGGGCAGACAGGCAGCGTGGCATGAGAGGCAGTATGGAAGGCAGGCTGGGACCTTGGCAGGGCACTCAGATAGGCTGGCAAAGATTGTGTAGCGAGAGACAAACAGAGTCAGTCACATAGGCAGGCCGAGATTGACTAGCAAGAGGCTGACTGGCAGGTTTACAGCTTCCCAATGCTACCCTGCGTCATGAGGTCAGTCAGATAGGCTGGCCGAGGCCATCTAGTATGAGAGAGAGAGACAAGATGGGCGCAGAGCATTGGGAGGGAGGGACAGCACCTCAGCAGCAGCCCAGATTGAGGAGGAGCCCCATCCCAAGACTGTCCCTGGCATGGGATGGCATGTGCCACTGCATCATCAATCCATGTCCAGGGGCAGCTTGGGGAATCCCAGCAGCGAAAGGTTCACCTTAAGGAAAGCAACCGCTCCAACAACTTGGGCCCCAGTCTCAGGCGGTGTGGTGAGCAAATGTCCCCCACCCTGGAGAACACCCACTCGCTGGGAACACTGGTTGGTGAGCAGGACAAGAGACCCTTGGTCACTTTGGACAGGGCCGGCCACATCTTGATCTTGCCGGCCCAGTAGGCCAAGGGATCGCTGCTGGGTTCTATGCATGGCTCCTCCTCTAAGTAGGTTTCCACTGCTGCTGAGGCGCCATCGTACTCCCTCTGATAACTCTGCCTGAGCACCACCCTCCACCACTGCCCTCAGCCATGCTGACTGCTTTCTGTGCATGCGTCCCAGAGTGGCCTGCACATAGAAGCTGCTGCTTCTGGCAATAGTGGTGCTGCTGATGCTCAGCCTGCTGCTGGTGCTACTACCACTAGGGTGGGTCAGGAGCAGGGATAGACCCCGCCGGCTGAAAGGGGTGGCTGCTCCCACTCCCATCACCCCCAGGGGCATCCTGCTACCGCCGCTGCTGCACACTCTCCAAAGCCCGCTCTGCCTGCCGAACCCGCTCCACCAGTTCACCCTTCCAGAGCCCATAGAGCAGTATCTGGCATGCCACGCTGCCATTGATGCTGGGGTCCAGCATGGTTGCCAAGACATATTCTGCCCACTGCAGGAGCTCGTAGAAATGCACCTTCAGCCCTGCCTTCAGCTGCCGCGCTCATCGGCCAGCTTCCTGCCCTGAAGACCACAATCCCACCCCTGGAGAATTTCCTCAAGCCTCCTGAGGAGACTCTGCACCAGAGGGGTCACCTGGCTGATGGTGGCTGTGGTCAAGCGGATGGTCTCTGTCACATCCAGGAATGGTCTCAGAATGAAGACCGTATGCGCCAGGATCTCCCATTCTGCCCCATTGTACCCTGGAGGTGCTCCGCTGTCTGTCACCAGTTGCACCTGATGCAAGGTGGCTTTCTGCTCGAAAAGTCGTTTGAGCATCAGGAAGATCAAATTCCACCGGGTGGATACATCCTGCACCAGCTGGTGCACTGGGGAGCCTTGCTCAGCCTGCTTCACCCAGAGGAGGTTGCTGTCCTTCATGCTCTGGTTAAAGAAACTGGCCAGCTTCCTCCCCTGCTCGATCAGTGAGCTAAGGGTGCCGGCCCCAATCCACTTCTCCCCCAAGACCAGAGCGTCCCTGATCACCAGGTGAAGGGTGTGTGCAATGCAAGGGATGCTAGTGAAGCCCACCTTGCAGACTCCCCTCAATATGTTGGCCGCATTATCGGTGATCTTGCACCCCTTGGTGAAGGGTGCACCAGGTGTGACCCACTCCCTCACCATGGCGGTCAGGGCTGCCTCATGTCCCGGGATGTGTGGGGGCCATCCATGACTTCCACTTGAAGCAGGGCCCAGCGATACTCTGCTTCAGGACCCCTCCTGCCACTGCCAAATGCTGCCTCCGGGTCCTGCCACCAGTGCGCCATGACTGCCAGGTAGGCATGCGGAGCATTCCTGCTTGACCACAGGTCTGTGGTGAAGTGGACGGTGGCATCCTCAGCTCCTGCCAGCTGCTCCCTCACCCGCTCCTTTAAAGCCCTGTACAAGGCTGGCACCAGCTGCCGACTCAGGGTGGTGCACGATGGCAGCTTAAACTGGGGGGTCAGGAAGTCAATCAGGTGCCTGAACCCCATGTCCCTGACCACTGAGAAGGGCTGCCCATCCAGGGTGATCTTTTCCCCCAACATGCATGTGGCACCCTCCACATCCTGCAGCTGCCGAGGGACTTGGCAACTTCCCCCACCCCACCTCCTCCATGATGGACTGATGTTGCTTCTGCTACTGCTACTCCCCCCAAGCAGCAATACCGCTCCTGCTGCTAGATGCAGCTGTTTGATCAGGACGCTTGCCCACTGATGGAGGCGGACGTCTGGCCACTGCAGTCGAGATCCTGCTGGCGTCCACTGCACTTGCCTGCTCTCTTAGCAGCACAGCACTGTGGCATTCCTTAAGGTGCCTCTCTATGACAGTTGTGCCAAAGTTGGTGAGCACCTGCCCACACTTCAACACCTTCTGGCACAAAGTGCACTGCACCTCCCTGGGATCGTCAACCTGCACCAACTTAAAATGCACCCAGACGGAGGATTTTTTGCCCCCTCCTGCCTTCTGGCCCACACCGGGTGACACACTGCTGCCAGCGCTGATGGGAGGGGCAGAACATGGCGGTGACACAGCTCTCAGAGGGACAGCCATTGCCTCAGCTCCAGATATCTCCTCCGCGGGACTAGTGTCTGCCTCACTGTCCCCAATCAGAGTGATGTCCCACGAAGGAGAGTACTGGGACCCTAAGACTGATGGACTGCCCACCATGCTGCTGCCACTCTCCCTGTGCCCCCTATAGCTGCTGCTCCTCCTCTCCCAGCTGCCATTGCTAGGGGATCAGGCCCTGCCTCTAGCAGCCGGGGTGGGATCCACCAGCCCTGTACTGCTAGGAATCACCTCAACAATGGGGGACATTGGTGGCCCTTGAGGAACATCCGACCCCGAAGCACCTGCACCCACAGCCTCCTGGACTGTAGGCCTTCCAGTGCCCTGCGTGGCAGTGGAGGACGCTGGCAGGAGGCACCGCTGAACCACCACCCCTAGTGCCACTGCTGGGAGCCTCGGTAGCCTGTCACCCAAAATCAGGCCTGTGGAATTTGGGGTGTGGTGATGGGCTCGGGCTGCTGCCTGCTGCCACTCTGCAGGCACGTCCCTACCACCTCTGCCATGTGCCCCATTGCCCGCCATATGGGCAGCAGACCAGCCTCTCGTGCTTCCCTTCTCCAGGTCTTCCAACCCAATCCAAAGAATGCACTTTGAAATTTTTTATATATATATAGATATGTAAATTTTTATCTAATATTATATATATCTACACTAACTAATAACTTATTAACTATTCTAAAAGCTATGGAACTAAATGGAATACTATATCTACAAAGGCCTAGCCCTACAAACACACTATAAAAATATTAAAACTAAATCACTACACACTATCTCTATAACTAACCTAACTCCTACAACTATCTATCTATATTATATAATAATTATAGAATATAGATAGATAGTTGTAGGAGTATATACACACACGCACACACACACGGATGGGGGGGGGGGGAACACAGACAGCTCACAACAAACAACACAGGGAGGGTTACAAAACTGAAATGAAACCTAAATCAATCTAATCCTACTCTAAATAAATCAAAAAACAGGGGAAGGGAATCAGGAATGGAATATATACAGGGAGGAGGGAAGGATTCAATGGCGGGTAGGGGAAAAAGAACACGGGGAGGGGGAGGGATAAAAAATAAAAACACCACCTAAATCTATCTAATCTAATCTAAATAAGTGAAACTATGGAGGTAAATGTGTGGAAATGGGTGAAATAGGAGGAGGATGGCAATGGATTAGGAACACACAGGAGACTGGGAGAGAGAGACTTCTGAAAATGCCTGCTGACAGGTTCAGTGGCTAGCTCAGAAGGAATTGGAAGGGCAATGACTTTTGTTACTTGCTGTGCCTGCCTTACCACAAGTCCCATTGGCTTCGTGCACCCTAGCCCCATGCCAAACACAGACTGAAAAGCCAGTGGTCTTAGGAAAAGAGGGATGGTGATTGGGCAGGCTGGCTGCTACTTCAAGCCTCTCCACCCCTGGTGCCAGAAGTCTGCTCCTCAGCTGCCCCCTCCCTCCTCCCGGGCCTTTCCAGTCACGTTTTTCCCACGCGAACGCCACCAAACTCACCTGAACGTGGCCGAATTATTTGGCCGCTTCCTCATTCAGTTCGGACTCTCTGTTCAGCTGTCTGAACGGGCCAACTTTGGGCCGAACACCTAACGCCTGAACTACGTTCGCACATCCCTAACAGAGAGCTAGTCGACTAACGTCCCTACCACCTCTGCCATGTGCCCCATTGCCCGCCATATGGGCAGCAGACCAGCCTCTCGTGCTAGGTATAAGCAAGCTAAGCAATTGCGGAGCATTGAAAGCAATTGCCAGTCTGCTGTGCTGTGCTTACATACACAGAGCATCATTGGGAAACCAGTGAGAGCACGACCACAGCAAAGCAGGCAATCTGCAGGTACCTTCTGGTGCCATGGTCCACAGTGCGCCTATGCCGTGGGACAACATAGAAAGAGACAGATATTGCGGGGCAGCTCTCAGTGTGCATGTGAACAACCCAAAATGTGCATGAAATAGCTGTAGCTGGCAAATGCCCATTGTTTCGCACTGGAGACTACTGTGTTTGGTGCATGCCCATTTCAGGGCATGAAAGCCACCAGCTTTGCTGAGGTAAAAACCCACACAGATTCCTAGCAGCAAACTGTGTTAATTGACACAGTGGGGCAGATATCGAGGGGCATAGCGCTCACCCAAATAGTCTTGCTTAGTGACCGCATTGGGCTAGCACGACCGCAGGAAGATAGTTCCCCAGCCTATGCCACATGCCACTGGCATCCACGTTCTAAAAATGTTGTCCCTTTTAATTTAGTCCTTATCAAAATTTCCTTGCAAGTACTAAGAAGCATGCTTTCCACCTTATTTTTCCTTCCACTCAGAGTGCCTCCTATGCTGTTGTTTCTCTTAGTGTCTCAGGAAGAAAACAACAAGAAAGGCAATGTAACTGCAAAGACCAGTGTCTGCCTGGAATGGGAAGGTCCCCTGTGGTTTGATGCAATAACCATACACATCAAGCTTTCCCATGATATGGTAGCCTTGTAATCAAATACATTTCTGTGAACAACAACAACACACAAAAATTATTGTCCTGTAGTAATTCCCAATATCAAAAATCTAGGACCGTTCCAAGACACCTAGCCTATTATTTCTGTAGAGCAAGAAACAAAAGGTTTTTGTGATAAGGTTCTGTAACCCTTAACAGAGCTCACTTTAGCAGGTTGATCTCTCAGCTTGGTTTTCTCTGGATTATGTGCTGGTTTATGCACTATCCAAAGAGTGAGACAGTGACAGCAGCCATTTTCAAGGGGCTGAGTGGACTCTGGTCAAAGGAGGCCTGACAGGAAAGTGTAAGGTAATCCAGCCAAGCCCTCTTGTACACATTATGCTTTGCACACAGCTATCCGCATAAACCCACATGCTTCTTTGTGTGCAAACATGCCAACACTGTCAGGCTACAGGGGGGATTCTTTCCTGGGAAAGCGCATCCGGAATGAGACAAGGACAACGTTATTGGATTTGAATGACCGCACTCTTTATTCAAATTGGAATTAGGCTGGTGGGGGTAATTGCCATTCGACAATTTGGGTTCAGTGCTAATGAACATAACTGATGAACAATAACAAACAGGGGAGGAGGGCTTGGATGTGCCCTCCAATGCCATCCCTGATTGCGCACCTCAAATGTCTCCCCTCTGGCCTTTGCCTGACGGCTGCAGCCAAAGGGAACAGTGTCCTTTCAGGACGGAAGAATTTGGGGTGCCTCCAGCTTGGGAAACATGCATGTTCCTGCCCGCCTTTGTCGGGTACCCCACCCAGGAGGCTAACCCTGGCGCTGGCTGTGCCCTGCCTCTGCACCAGGTGTTGCATCCCGATCTCTTAAGGAGATGACTCCTCCAACTAGTTATTTCTTACCAAAACCTCATGACAGTACTGGACCCCTGCAAGAGTGCAACAAGAACCATAAACTAACAACAAACCCATCCCTGTTTTCCTGACTTTCTGGTAACAGATCAGCCCAATTGTTAGAGACACTGCGAGGAAGGCAAAAAACAAGAACCCTTTTGATCCAATGTAGTATTCTCAAAATAAAATCCTTCCTGGCCTCTATTGGCAACTGGGTGGTACCCACAGTACCTCTGGGAGGGAGGGTTGGGGCCTTCTCAGACACTCCAAGCTCAGAATGAAGCTGGAGGGGGCGCAGTAGGCGGAAAGGCCCTGCCCCCTCGGGGGGGGGAAGGGCCTTGCAGCCCACGCCCACCCATTGACTGAAGCCCCGTTGCTGGGCAACCCTGGCCGGGCCGCCATTCTTCCCACCACGGCCCAGCTGTCTGCCCAGCTAGTTCCTGCTGCAGCCAGTTTGCTGCAGCAGGGAGCATGGCCGTCCTCCTCCTTACCCCAGGGAGCAAAACAAGAGGCCCTGGTGGCCACCATTAAAGGCTGGCCAAGGATCTTTCTGTGGCACTGACATAGCAACTGTAATGCATGAACATTTTTACACACACATTAAAGTTGCGGATGTTTCAATCTTCTGGGTTTACAAGCCCACAAGTAAGTTCCAGATGCATTTTTCACACAGACACTGCCCTGACGCAGTTCCTGGATGCATTCTTCACACAAACACTGCCCTGAGGCAGCCTAAAGTAGCCGCAGCTGTAGACGTGAGGGGCTGCCATGGAAACCAAGTAACCACAGCTGCCTGGAGCAAAGCAGTTTACCAGGAGAACCTTCTGCACACAAAAGTTCTTGGGGAAGTTTCACGCAGAAGTTCAAAGATCCGGATGTTTAAGATGTGGGTGAGTGATTTAGACACACAAAGTTGAGGATGTAACAGCAAACATCCAGGAGAAATGCACGTGTAAAAACACACACTTTCAATTTCAGTTCTCCCACCAGTAACCAGCTAGACATGGAGAAATGGGGTGGGCTCCCACAATCCCTGAATTACCAGAAGCTCCAAGCCCACATCATGTATTCTGATATAGCTCATTATCACTTGCTTTTTTATTCAATTACATGCTGGTAATCTCCTCAGTGGTGGCTACTACAAGGCAACCATAGGCATCAGGCTGCGGGGATGGATCTGTGCTGTCATACGTTGGAAATGAAAGAAGACAAACCGCTAAAATGACGTCGCTATAGCAAAATGGAGACAAAATAAGGGGGGGGGGGGAATAGGCAAACTATACCCAGGTCCCTCAGCTTCCCATAATGCACTGTATTAAAGTCTGGGAGAATGCAGAATGAGCGGATCCTCTGGAAAGACAAGTGTTGGTGTGGTGAGTGGGGTAGCTGAGCCACATGCAATAACCACACGATACTGGTGTCAGAGTCAAGTCTGGGAAAGAGAAACAGGCTCAGAACTTAATGTTCTCGCTTAGGGCTGAAACTAGGATTCACTGCAAATGTTGTTTCCATCAGGAAAAGACCATTTGCTACCTCCTGTGGCAGTAAGTTTTGACTAGGCTGAAGCAAGGAGAGTAATGAAGTGATCTAGGAGATCTAGATTTATTAAACTTAGCACCAGCTCTTGGCCCGCAGCACAGCACTTTCATCTGAGGGCATGCAAACCCCAACTCTCCATGCAAAGTGCTGGGGAAGTAGAGAATAGGGGTGTGCACTTCATGTTTGTTATCTCCATAAAAAAAACAAAAATCGTAACAAAAATCAATAACGAAATGTTGTTTTTAGTTATCAGTGTCGTTATTGGTATCGCATGAAGCAAAAAAAAATGTTTTTGGTTTAGTTTCCTTTTTCACCAGTGCATGGGGGGCTGTGGGGACGGAGGGAGGAGGGCTATAATGAGATGCAGTCTGCTGGCACTTCTGCCACTGGCCCTTCTAACACACACACACACACACACACACACACAAATAGAAACAAAACCAAAATGGTTGTGTCTGATACCGATAACAAAAAACAAAATTTCGTTATTAACAAAAGCGAATTACAGTTTTTAAAAACAAAAACGAAAAATGGAAATAAATAACGACATGGGTCCCTGGTGCACAACTCTAGCGGAGAAGCTTTCTCATGGCTGAATCTCTACCCCATGTGGGAGTGGGTCTGCAGCATGGCCAGGCAGTTGCTTTTCCCAGCATGCACTCATTAGGAGGGCAAGGATCTGGGAGGTTGGGGCCTGGGGGCAGACACTGTTAACGAGCTTTTAAACAAGCAGCACAAAAGCCGTCTCACTACCTGCTGTTTCACTACCGTGACAGCAGCTCGCCGATGCGGATTTGAGGGGGAAGGATTGCAGGGCCGGTCTGACGTGCAAAAGACGCGGCTGCAAACCGTGTGAAGCATTTAGACAAACCAGGAGGACACAGCTGCAAACTGCGTGAAGCATTTAGATGAGAACAAAGTAAGGCGGCTGATTAAAGGATCAGCTGCGTTTTTGGTCTCGTCTAAAAATGCCCTTAGACTTGCAAGAGTTTGAAGCAGGGAGAGAAGTGAACTTTGGGATACAGCTCAGATCACAGCTAAACAGAGGAAGAGGTGGGCAGCAGTGGCAGAGGACAGAACATGCTATGCAGACATCCAGAGAGTCCTAGACTCAGACAGAGTGAGAGGAGGGACAAAGCTACAGAAAGTAACTAACAGAAAGCCAGAAAGTGATGGAATTTGCCCAAAAGTGATGGGAATTGCCAAAAAGTGATGGAAATTATGAACACCTCCCCCCCCCACCCAAAAAAAAATGCTATTGGCATTCCCGAGTTCAGTAAAAGTGTGATAATGTGGAACACAGAAATACCAATGAGCATTTGTCAATACTCCTGAAAGGTTTAGATTTACTGATGGTACAGGAATAGCCGTTCCTTATTTAGCCCTAGTGATAGTAGATCTAGAGGCTGGCCACTGCCTAGGAACCCAGAGATGCCAATTTGAAGGTCCAATTCTTCACAGATGGTGTGCCACATGCATGTCACTCCATGCACTGTAGGATGCAAAACGTTAGGTGTGAAAGTAAGTTTAGAAGGAAACCGAAACATGCTGGAGTACTCTCGTGCAAACAGAGCAATCAGATCAGGTACGTTTAGACAGATGTGGGGCTGGCCACCTCTGGAGCTGCTCCAGGGGTCCACCCCCACATCCAGCCCTGCCTGGGTCAGGTTTAAAGTGACCCAACAGGTTCCCCAGTCTGTCCACACGGCAACCCTCCCCTGTACTATAGAGTTGTGGGTGGATTGTCTGACACACTAGGCTGATGTCTGCAACTCTATGGTGTTGCCAGGACAACAGCCAGCCAGAAGCAGAGCTGCAGCATGGGTCTACTGAGCAGCATGGGTCTACTCGGTAGGTGGTGCTCTGGGATGTTCCAAAGCACTACAATAAGGGGGGCAGGGAATAATCCCCATTTTAAATCAATGGGATTTTTCAGCTACAAACAGGGCCATGTGCCCATATCTTCCTTCCACATGCATTTATTGTTAGAAAATTAAGCATCCCTGCTTCCCTTTTGCCCTTCTGTCCTTCTACCAAATTTAACTTAAATGGGTCTGTGGGATCAAAAGTTCTCTCTCACATTGAGTAATCACATAAAGCGTTTTTTCAATAGGAAATCAGGATAAAAGAGTGGAACAGCTGAGAAATGAGTTTGCTTATATGAACCAAAGTCTTTAGTGTTCAGCAATTTTTGGCTGCTTTTATCCCAGATTTCTCTGTAGCAAAAGTCAATTCTGCCAATCCTAAGCAGGTAGAGAAGTAGGAAATAGAAGTAAAAATTATTATAAAATGTCTTTCACACAAACACCACTCACTCTCAGAGACTGGCTAAAACCACAATGAGATGAAAATGTTTATGGATCTGAAAAAGAACAACACAAATGCACTTTTAGAAAAGAAGTGCTTTAATGTAAATTCAGGGCTACCTAGCCGCCCAAGTCACAGGCTGTAGCAATTATACACTCTCACTACTGATTTAAATGATTAGAGAAAAGCAGAGTTCTGGTGGGGTAATTTCCTAGGTGGAAAATGGAGACGTAATAACAAAGTCTTTATCTACTACTCCAAGCATCTCAATGATGCTTTGTGAATTCACTGCCCAATCCTTAAAGCATTCCACCCGAGCAAGTCCTAATGAAATTAATAGAGCTTGTGCTAGTGGAGTACTTTGAGGAACAGGCTACGGCTGAAGGAGATTTATTATTATTATTATTATTATTATTATTATTATTATTATTTTGTTTTTTTGGCAAATACCATATTCAACTGATTTACCCAGTCTGGATTTGATAAGATGGTGGTCAACCGTGATCCAGTTTTCATTTCATCAGAGATCCATTTTGGTCATTCCAGTTTGTTTACTTTAGTGTTTATGCATTTCAGTTCAGTCACGTTGGTATTTTGGTTATTGCACGGGTGCAACAGCCAGAATGAAGTAAATGACTGAGCCAAAGTAGCCCAAATGGGTGGAGTTGCAGAACCAGAATAACTGAAATAAGGAATACCTGGAGATCTGTTGTGAAAATGAAGATGTGCCAGATTTCTACATATCATTCCCAAAATGTGGATAATCTCCACATATATATATTTTAAAAATACAACAAGCCATTTCTGGCCTAGAAGAGGCTGTCAGTCAAAATATACTATTATATTAGAGAGGTGTTGGATTCTCAACTGGGGTAGCACCCCTCCATTGAGGGTACAGGATTGTATCAATGGGTGTCTTTGTTTTATTTATTTATTTATAAAAGATTTTTATCCCACCCCTCCTGCCTGCAGGGCAGCTCGGGGCAGCAAACAACATATTAAAACAATAAAAGCAATTTAAAAGTTAAACATCCCATATGCATACTCCCCCCCCCCGACCCCCCCTACCCCCCCGCCAAAAGCCTGGCGGAATAGCCAGATCTTACACAAAAATTGAAATGACAGGAGAGTGGGGGCCAACAGAGCCTCCTCTGGGAGCAAGTTCCACAGCACAGGGGCAGCCACTGAAAAAGATCTAACATCGTGTAAGGTTGGGGAAACCTTACACCGGCCTGTAAGGGGGGGGCCGCCTTACAGAGGGATCTGGGGTCAGACAGACAGACGGAGTCCCAAGCACTACCCACCCAGGAGGGTGTAGTTGCAAAGCAGTGCCTCGGATAACTACCCTCAGGATAGAGTAGGGCCTTAGAATCCAAGGATCCCCAGCCTAGATCATCACAGGGTATCTGGGTAGAGCGCAAGCCTTGAACCACTCCTGGGTGCCCAAGCGTTCGGGGGACCCAGGTCCAGGGGAACACCGTGAC
>QEPC01003936.1:322051-379996 GCA_003113815.1 Sphenodon punctatus
CCGGGGGGGTTCTGCTGTTTGCAGCGTCGGGGGCGGCCCTGCAGGGGCCCTTCGCGTCCCGAGGGGGCGAAGCCTGACACATCGGCGGCCACCCATCTTAACCAGGGAACCTCCAAAAAGGCTCCCACGGATGATCTCAGGGGTCGCAAGGGCACATGGGGAGTGAGGCGGTCCCACAGATAAGCAGGGCCCAGACCATGAAGGGCTTTAAAGGTCAAAACCAGCACCTTGAACCTAGCCCAGTGCTTTATAGGCAGCCAGTGCAGAGCCCGGAGCACAGGTGTCATGTGCTCCCTGCAGCCCGCCCCCATAAGGAGATGGGCTGTGGCATTCTGCACCAGCTGCAGCCTCCGGACCAGCTTCTCGGGCAGCCCCACATAGAGCACGTTGCAGTAATCCAGCCTCGAGGCGATGAAGGCATGGATCACAGTGGCAAGGTCAGACTCAGAGATATGGCTGAAGCCGCCGGACAAGATGTAACTACCGAAAAGCACTCCCTGCCACAGCTACAACCTGAAATTCCAGGCTAAGCTGTGAATCGAGGAGCACACCCAGACTCCACACCTGAGAGACCATGGGAGGGCGAGCCCACCCCCCTACAAGAGGAGATTCAACCACTCCCAGCCCCCCTCCCAAAGCCCTCACCCACAAACATCACCTCCATCTTGTCAGGATTCAGTTGCAGATGCTCAATCTCATCCAAGTCCCCACAGCTGACAGACACTGGGAAAATAAGGAGACTGCATGGCTTGGGTCGATGTAAAAAAGAGAGGTAGAGCTGAGTGTCATCAGCATACTGATGATACTGAATGCCCTGAAACCCTCTCACAATCTCCCCTAAAGGCTGCATATAGATATTAAACAAGAGGGGTGACAGAATGGCACCCTGCAGGACTCCACATGTGAGGTCCCGGGTGGAAGATGTACATTTCCCCAAGACCATCCGGTGATTTCTCCCAGCCAGGAATGAACAAAAACAGTCCAAGGCCATCCCGCCAATCCTGACACGGTCCTGCAGGCAAGTCACCAACACCTCATGATCGACTGTGTTGAATGCTGCCGAAAGGTCTAGCAGGACCAGTAAGGTCTGATGACCCTGGTCCAACACCAAACGGAGATCATCAACCAGTGCTACCAATGCAGTCTCTGTACCATACCCAGGCTGAAAACCAGACTGAAAGGGGTCAAGGAAACATGGAGCTGCCATGCCACAGCCCGTTCAATAACCTTCCCTAAAAAGGGGAGGTTAGAGACCGGCTGATATCTGGCAGGAGAATCAGCGTCAAGAGATGGTTTCTTGAGCAGGGACCTAACCACAGCCTCCTTCAGGCAATCAGGTACCCTGCTCTCCCGAAGGGAAGCACTAACCACCCCAGCCAGCAATGGCCATAACGTCTCCTGGCTGGCTTTCACCAACCAGGACAGACAAGGATTTTGTTTGCAAGTAGTGGCATGAACAGATCCCAGCAAGGACTCCACATCGGCAGGTGACACCATCTGAAACTGATCCCACAAAACAGGACAGGACGGGGCATCCATAGCCCCAAGATGATCCTCTGCAATAACTGTGGTACCGAAATCGTGGTGGATGCAAGTGATCTTATCTACAAAATACTTGATAAACCGGTCACAGTGGTCACTGGATTGCTCCAGGTCGAAACAGGAAGGACTGACCAAACCCTTCACCACCCGGAAAAGCTGTGCTGGACGTGACTTTGCAGATGCAATAAGGACAGCAAAGAACTTTAGACATAACATCAATGGGTATCTGAATGTGTGTTTTGACCTTGACCTGATATGATCAGGGTCATTGGGACAGTTAGGGCCGCTTCTTGTTAGTTAGACCCATGCCCGTCTTGGCTAGTGAAATCTTGCAGGGAGACAATTTTATTTATTTTATTTATGTAAAATTTATATCCCGCCCCTCCTGTCCACAGGGGAGCCCGGGGCGGCAAACAACAATAATCAATAAAACAATAAAATCTAACAAAAGATCTAACATCAGTGGCCACCCACCTCACCCAGGGAACCTCCAAAAAGGCTCCCACAGACAATCTCAAGGGTCACAGGGGCACATGGGGAGTGAGGCAGTGCTGAAAATAAGTAGGGCCCAGGCCGTGAAGGGGTTTAAAGGTTGAAACCAGCACCTTAAACCTGGCCCCGTGCTTTATAGGCAGCCAGTGCAGAGCCTGGAGCACTGGTGTCATGTGCTCCCTGCGGAGCCGTTGGGGCTGTTGCTGGTGGGGGCAGTCAATGCCTCCCTCCGGGAGGGCAGAGTGCCGGGCCGCCTCAAGGAGGCAGTGGTACGGCCTCTGCTCAAGAAACCATTGCTTGATGTTGACTCCCTTGCCAGTTATCAGCCTGTCTCTAACCTTCCCTTTTCCGAGACTGTGCTCGTGGCCTTGGTGGATGACCTGCAACGTGAGTTCAACCGGGATCGGTCGACCCTGTTGGTGTTAGATCTTTTGGCTGCCGTTGATACCGTTGATCATGAGATTTTGGTGACATGCCTGCGAGACAGTGTGCAGGAGTGGGTGGGACTGTTCTTGAATGGTTCCACTCATTCCTAGTAGGAAGAACTCAGCAAGTGGTACTTGGAAAATGTTTTTCATCGTACCAAGACCTCTCGTGTGGTGTCCCGCAGGGTTCTGTCTTGTCCCCTCTCCTGTTCAATGTGTATATGCAGTCACTCGGTGAGGTGATTAGGAGGTTCGGCGTGCGGTGTCATCAATATGCAGATGAAACCCAGATGTACCTCTCTTTTACAACAAACCCAGACCCTGCAGTCTCAGTGCTTACCCAGTGTCTGATGGCTGTGGGGGACTGGATGAGGGCCAACCGACTGAGGTTGAGTCCTGACAAGACGGAGGTGATGCTGGTGGGTAAGGTGACAGGGGTAATGACCCCTGTTGTGGACAGGATCTGTCCTGCGTTGGTTCCCCAGGTGCGGAGTCTGGGGGTGCTCCTCGACACAGGAGCACCTCCCCTGCCAGCTGCTCCTTCACCCGCTCCTTCAAAGCCCCGTACAGGGCTGGTACCACCGTACGACTCAGGGTGGTATGGGACAGAAGCTTAAACTGTGGGGCCAGGAACCCCATCAGCCGCTTAAACCCGGTGTCCCTAACAATAGAAAAGGGCTGGCCATCGACAGCGATCATCTCACCCAAGAGGCACGGGGATTTCTCTTGAAAGCCACGCTGCCCTCCAGCTGCAGTTGGCCTTGGCAGCTGCCCCCATCGCAGCTCCTCCATTGTGGGCTGACGCTGCTGCTTCAGCTGCTGCTCCCCCCAGCAGGGATACTGCTCCTGCTGCTAGACGCAGCTGCTGGAGCAGGACGGTTGCCCAATGAAGGAGACGGATGACTAGCCACTTGGGTTAGGAACCGGCTACGATCCACCGACTCTGCCTCCCCGCTTAGCAGCGCAGCACTGTGGCACGATTTCAGGTGCTTCGACATGGCGGTTGTCCCCAGGCTGGTGAGCACCTGCCCACGCTTCACCACCTTATTGCACAATGTGCACTGCACCTCCTGTGGATCATCTGCCTGCACCTTAAAATGCTCCCAGACCCATGATTTTTTAGCCCCATCTGCCTTCCAGGAGTGCATCACCCGGTGCAGGTCAGGAGGGGCAGGACATGGTGGCAGTGGTGACACAGCTCATTGAGGGACAGCCATCACCTCAGCAGCACCAGATACAGAGATCTCCACCACAGAAATCTCTGCATCGCTGTCCCCAACCCCAAACAAAGTGACAGAGGCTTATGGACTCCCCATGCTGCTCCCACTCTGCGCAGCACTCTCCCCCTGCCCCCTATAGCTGCTGTTGCTGCTGCTGCTGCTACACTCCCTTCTTCCATTGCCCGGGGATCGGGCCCTGCCTCTAGAAGTTTGGGTGAGATCCATCAACCCTGGACTGCTTTGGGGGATTGCCTCTATAATTATGGGGGAGTCGGGGAACAATGGTGACCCCTGAGGAGCTTCAGGCACTGAGTCAGCTGCACCTGCAGCCGAAGATGAGATAGCCTCAGCTGCCTGCAATGCAGACATTACAGTGCCCTGCATGGCAGTGGAGGACACTGCAAGGAGGTGACACCTAACCGCCTGGCCCCTAGTGCCACTGGGAGCACTAGTGCCGCTAGTGCTGGGAGAGGAAGACCCATAATCAGGCCTGCACAGCTTGGGTCATGGTGATGGGCTGCTGCTTCTGCCTGCTGGCACTCTGCTGGCACGGCCCCTTCCAGCTCTGCCACGTGCTTCATTGCCTGGCTTGTGGGCAGCAGACCGGTGTCGCCCTCTCCTACCTCCCTTCTCTGTTTCTGATATTATATATATATCTATATTATAAATCTAACTGCTATTAACTATCTAACTATTATAAAACCAACGGAACTAAATAATGGAATATCTAACACCTAGTCCTACAAACACACTCTAAAACTGAATAACTGATCTCTATAAACTATAACTAAGCTAACTTAACTAACTATGAACAGGGGGCACCTTTAGATGAGCGGCGCTCCATTTTGATTGTGAGGTATTTAATTCGCGGACTTTAAAAATGTGCCACGGCTGTAATATGCACATATTAAGCCACTTCCGTCTCATCTAATTAGACCAGGCAGAGGTTTCAAAATATGCGCCATGCCAACGTGAAATGTAGCGGCGCTCGTCTAAAAGCGACCTAACTCCTACCTAACTACTATAATCTCTCTCTATATATAAATATACAATATCACACAGGGATGGGGGGGGACACAGACATCTCACAACACAGGGAGGGGTACAAAAACTGAAATAAAACCTAAATCAATCTAATCCTACTCTAATAAATAAAAAAACAGGGGAAGGGAATGAAGGATGGAATATGGAGGGAGAGGGGAAAGGAATGGATTCAATGGAGGGTAGGGAGAGAGAGAGAGAACACAGGGATGGGTAAAAAATTAAAACAACAGCTAAATCTACCTAATATAATCTAAATAAATGAAAATATGAACATAAATGGGTTGGATGGGTGAAATAGGAGGAGGATGGCAATGGACTGAGGAGAACAAAACTGCTGGGAGAGGGAGCCTTTTGAAACGCCTGCTGTTCAAGAACAGTGACTAGCTCAGAAGGTGTTGGGAAGGGGGGTGGCAGATAGTTTTGTTTCTTCCTGTGCCCGCCTCACTGCAAGCCCCATTGGCTCCATGCAGCCTAGCCCGTGGCCAATCGCAGACTGCGAAGCCAGTGGTCTGAGGCGAAATGGGATGGTGATTCGTCAGACTGGCTTCTATTCCAAGCCTCTCCACCCCTGGTGCCTGGAAGTCTGCTCCTCAGCTGACTCCCCCTCCCTGTCACGTTCGACCTTCCAGTGACACTTTTTTTGCCACACGAATTCACCCAAATGCGATCCGAACTGACCGAACAGTTCGGTCATTTTGACGTTCGGATCTAGTTCCGTTTGGTCAGTTCGGGTTCGGGTTCGCTCATCCGAACAGACCGAGTTCGGTCCAAATGTCCGAACCACGTTTGCCCTTCCCTACCTCTCATGATTGGAGTAAGAAGGAGGCAGCGGTCACCCCGGGGACCGTCCATGTTCTCCAAGGCATGGCACGCCCCACCCCCCCTTCCTGGGCCTGGGTTGGAAGCTGACCGCCCCTGCTCTAGCTTCGCCCATGGACCCATCTCATAAGGAGGCGACATAAGGAGCAGCTAAATCTACCAAAGAACCTTATAATTAATACCCTGGACCCCTGTGAGTGCAATAAAAGGACAGTTGTGCACATCCAACCTCTCCCTTTCTGGCCAATTGAATCGACTTGCACTGTGAGTAAGGTGAAAAACCAACAGGCCCCTGTGCCAATCAGGGCCTGGCAGAAAAAAAATCCTTCCTGGCCCCCAGTGAAGGGCAACCAGCATTGAAGCCTGCAATGTCATGAGGGAGGGTGGGTGGGTGCTTCTTCTCTGTTGCTCCTCTTCAGCACAACTGGCTTGAGTCCAGCCGCACTCTAAGACGATGCCGTCCAGGTCTCTTCTCGCGAGACCTGGTTCGCGCACTCCTCCTCCATCTGCAGCCGCCCGACTTCCCCTCGCTTGTCCCCCCCGTGGGGGCGGGGCAAACACCGCTCCCCGTGCACGCAGCCCCCGAAGGTAAGTGGGGGGGGGGGAACGGTGATTTTAAAATCCCGAATCCTTAATCTTTGGGCTCTTCTTTACATGGACATGTACAACTCAGAATAATCATAAATCTGAGATCACCGTGTACAAGTTTAATACAGGTTTACACTAACATGGATGACTGAAAAATTCCATGGTCTTTCACTGCTGAATTCTATTGCCTTCTTCCACTATGATTTTTGTTCCTGTGACTTCCTGGTCACAGCCCCAGAAAGTGCTGACAACTATAAAGACATTCCTGGGCAGAGAGGATGTTTACTCTATCAACTAAACTCTATGCTCCGTTCGGATTTACAGTTTACATGCATGTTAACCCAGGCTTATTTGAACCTGTGTTAAATAAACCCTTGAAAAGGAGGATGAAATAAACCCAAATTCAACCTTAACCTGGATATTTTAAACTAGAATTAGGTTTTTATACAGACATTTAAACCCAGGTTGAGATATGTTATTTTGGATTTAGCACCTATGTAAAAACAGCCACTCTCTAGAGACAGTCTGGGTAAAATCTCTGACACTACCGATCTTAAGATTCCATCTTATCACCATTCAAACACTACCAGGAGTGGGGTAGTAACCTGTGGACCATAGGTGACTGGTAACTGTTAAGGGGGGGCTGGGTACATGTTCTATAGGGGTTCTGAAAATCTAGGAGGTACATGCCCCATGCTTCCCTACCACCATTCTGAGTCACCTATGCTGTGGACATAAGGAAGTGACACAGCAGGGATGAAAATGCAGCTAAGTTCCCCAGCTGGGCACACTCTTTACCAACCTGATAAAGTTGTTGTGAGGTTTGATTAATGAATATTTGTCAACTGCCTCAAGATCCTCCAAGAAAGGGCAATATTGCCCTTGGAAGTGTGTAAAGGTCACACCAGCTTTACTTGACAGGACAGTGCTTGACAAATTTCACCATTTGGTTCCCATGTGTCGAATTTTGCTCTAGTCACATCTTCAACAGAAAGTAGCTTGAGTAGAATTGCTCGCATGAGTAATGGCTCCCTGAGAGGCCACAGATGAGTAAGGCAACAGGACAGAGTTGTTTGTAAAATGAAAGCTTCTGCTAACCACACTTTTATCTTGATAATCAGGAATAAATGGAAAGAAAATAGAGAAAAAGTACCTTTGTGTGCAATGAGCTTTGAGGCTGGCAGTGGTTCTTTAAAGTTAAATGTTAGCTGATAAATATATTTTACAGTAGTTCCCACCTCCTTGGGGAGAAGACAGAGTTGGTTGGTAAGTACCTGAGAATAGAGAATTTTATCTACCAATTTATTGTAAATGAGGTGGCGTGTGTCGTGCTTTATTTTGAATTTGCTGATAAATGAATGTTTATCCTGGGATCAATGGATCTGGATGAATGGCAGATTGAAGCACCGATTGCTTTCTTACCAGGAGAATTATTTTAAATCAGATCTCCTTTGTTTGATGAAACCTAAATTGCAGAGGGAATATTTAAACATCGAAGGCGAAAATCCATAGATAAGCTACCACAGGCTACATTTAGCAGAACTAATTGTCTTTATCACTTTCTCTTGCAGTCCAGCTTTTAATGGAATGCTCTCTCCTAAATATCAAAATACATCATCATCTAATATCTTCTGATCAAGATCTCCTGACAATTGGACTTTGGTAATACAGATATCTCGGTGTTTTGATGGCTCAGTAGATAAAATTTCCATTCATTGTGGGACTCCGAGTCAAACCCAAGAGGAGTTTGCTGAAAGTAGCTAAATGAAACCAGCAGCACATATACACTGTCCTTCGGGCACAGTTGGCAGTCCTACTCAAGGAAGGTCAGACTTCAGTTTTCCTGGAGACTAATTTGCCTCATACCCGTTAATTATACTCTTGAAGGTCAAGGACATATTTATTCTTGCCATATTTTGGCTGCATGCAGTGTTCGTGCTCTTAGCTTAAGCGTTTTAGAACCCTTTTTATTTCAGAGCACGCAGGACGTAGCCAGACAACAAAACAGAGCTGCTGAGGGGCTTGCATTCATCCAGCACTGCCATTTTACAAGCGCCGATGCAAACCATCATGGGTATATTTCTCTATGTACATTCATGGGGCCCAATTCCCAACTACCTTGATCTTTTACTGTCATCGATTGCTGTGCAAAATCAGAAAAGGTAGCATTCTGTACCCTCTCTGTGCAGGTGTAAAATACGGAGAAGTCTGTAGAGCGGTGAAGAATCAGACCTGCGGAAGACATTGCTTTATTATACATCCAAAATTTGTTTTCTTTCATCTGCTGGTCAACCAGCTGAAATATCTGAAAGAACACTAATTACCATCCTAGAAAGACGAGATGATTACCAGGAGTTTTTCTTTAAAATAATCTCCGCTTCTCATAGCTATGTCTTATCACACACTACTTGTTTGCAAATGGGTTTGGCCTCCAACATAATGCCGAGAGGACAGATGTTGTTCTCTACAATGCGCTTCCACTCACACACAAACACAGGGGCTAAGTCTTTCCAAGGTAAGCCTCCCCACCTTTCCAGGGTGTTTTATTCATATCACACAGTCCACAATACACTTTAAAATGCCAATGCTTTATCTTCCAGACTCCCTGCTCCAGGCGGACAACTTAGGAATATGGTCCCCCCTTCTAGAGCAGCAGTTCTCAAACTGGGGGTAGAGGACATGGAAGGTCTTCAGGGGGACTGGGGCAGGCAGCAGGGGGTGACATTAGGACCCCAGCTCGCACTGCTGCCTGCCTCGCTGTGCCTCTCCCCTTGCCTCCTTGCCCATCCCAGCTGATAGCAGGTGCAGGTGCAGGTGCATATGCACTGGTTTGGTTTCTCTACTGCGGAGGTTGGATGGGGGTGGGTAGAGGGCAGCCTTCTCCTCCCAGAGGCCGCTTCGTAAATTAGTGGCATGGACAGGGTCAAATAAAAAAATATGGGTGTCGCATATTAAGTTATTGGTACTACGTGCCAATGATACTGTAAGCAATCACCCCCACCCAGGCCACTTACAGTGTGTGTGACAGAAACTAGCCAAGGTCAGAGTGGTGCAGTGTGAAGGGGTAGATTAAGGAGCAAGGTTTGGAAGCAGGTGGCATCAATGGGGCATTGAGTTAGGATGGAATAAAAGACAAACAAATTCTGACATTAGGGCTGAATTTGCTTAACCTGCTCCTCTTTAAGATGTTCTACTTTTTCAGAATGTCTCATGGAGTTCCACCATGGATTTTAAACCACGACAGAAGCCAGCACTGTGCGAAGTTCCAAATGCAGGGTACCAGCATCTCACACATGTGCGCAATGGAGCACAGCTTATCTGGAAAGAGCTCTCAAAAACACAGATAGGATCGCAGTCCAAATCATGTTTTGTCAGGACAGATTGGAAGGGGTGGAGCCCTCAATGATGGAATCCTGAAGTTTCGTTTCAGCCCTACATGCAGCACTCCGTTGCCTCTGTAGCTGAGCTGTGTCTGCACAACAGTCACAGTAGGAGTTCTGGAGTCCCACAGCAGCCGCACTCAGTACTTGAGATCTGCTGGTGCTCGACAGACATGCACACACTGAGTGACTCTCAACATGGAGGTCCTCCTAAGCTAGGAGCCCACATGTTGCAGCATAGTCACTGAAATGGTTAATTTATAATTTGGCCCTGGCTATGAATTCTGCTCTGAACTTTCCTCAGTAAGATCTTGCAGCACTGTAATAACGCATTCTAGTTTCCTACTAGTCAAATGGATGTTGCCAGTGTACGCTTTCTCTCCTAAGAAGCAGTCACTTTTTGTGCAAGACTGAATGCTGTCTCTGCTCCCAATGCTGTTCCAAAAGCCTTTGATTTCCACAGCATGTCTTCTTATTTTCATTCCCCCCTTCATGGAAGCATTTGTTTTAATGAGGATATATCATGCTCATTACAGAGGGAAGCTTTTCCCTCCCAGAGGCTACTATGAAAATTAGTACAAGCTCGGAAGGCTGCATAGAAACTGGAGGCAGTTTAAGGGGTGTCCAAGAAAAGGATGGTCCAGATCATGGATCTGTGCCATCAGACCATCCCCTGTCCTTGTGCGACTGTGCATGCCCTCATCTCTGCTCCCTTACCCCGAGTTCATTTGTTCAGTACTTTGGGGTGGGAACTGGATGTAGGGGCCAGATAGAAGCTGTGCAAAGGGGTCAAATAGAAGCTAGCCATGGGTCACATTTGGCCTTTGGGACTAAGGTTTCCCACCCCTTGGGCTTATGGGTTTATGGGCTTGCCTACGTCCTGATATGGGGTTTTCAGCATCTGCTCTAGACATCCATTTAGAGGTGTGCAGAAGGCACCCAATCATTTTTGTTTTAGTTTTGATTTTTGTTTAACATAAACCATCTGTTTTAGTGTTTTAATTGAAAACCTATTAATTTGTTATTTTTGTTTGTTTGTTTTTAAAATATTAAAAAATACAAAATAATAATAAAAAAATAAATAAGTCACTGTGCATAAGAAAAATGACCACCTGACTTCTGTGGATGCAGGTGTAGCCCTTTTCCAAAATGGCAGCTGCACTTGTACACTGGCTGTTTTGTGTATCTTCACACTGGCTGCCATATTCCAAAATGGCGGTGACATAGATGCCACCATTTTGGAAAAGGATGTGCATTCATACAGTGGTCCGGTGGCCATTTGCGCAAGCACAGTGTTTTATTAACTATTATTTATTATACAAAAATGAAAACGAATTAAAGCAAATAAATGTGATTTGCTTAACCATTCATTTTCATGTCCTTAGTTACTAAAATAAATTGGGGTCCATTCATTTTAGTATCTACACAAAAACAAAATGTATTGTCTACCTACACCAATTCCAGCAATGACAGCAATGTAAAATTCCCCTTCTTTCATCCCTCCCACCTTGTCTCAGATAATTTTATGCACAAGGCATCCATCTTAAAAGGTTTTCAGGGTGTTCTTTTTATTGTGATGGCTGTTTAACACAAAGTCAATTATCTGCAGATGTCAGCAGATGGTAAGCTAGGAGAGCAGGATCTATAGTGTCAGATGTGGACCCAGTCGGTGAGCCTGTGACATGCACCTCAACTATGCTAGGACAAATGTCACTACAGCTGGAGTTAATATCCTAAAAGGAAGCACTGTTCTCCCAGCAGGGGCAAAGCAACACAAATCATGTGTTCTCTCTCTCGAAACAGTAGGCATGATGACATGCAGTTTCCATTGGCTCTGTAGATCATATCCCTACACTGTAGGTTCAACAAGAGGAAGGTTTTAACATACACCATCTTGTTCAGTAGCAGGTACTGGGAACACGGATTTATTCTTTCATTGAGATATCTGGCATTGGAACAAACTATACTCATGACAAGTGTGTACTGATGAGTTTCCTTTATCAGCATTAGTTATTCCAGAGAAACAAATAAGTTCAAGCGTTGTTTCGGGTGAGTGGTATGTATTCCCTGTGTAATTACATTTCATCATCCATGACTGAGAGAACAATGCGATAGTTAAAATGTATTAAATGTAGGGCCAAAACAAGATTTCACCAAAATTGGAATTCCCGCTGAAATCCTGGTTCTCGGTTGAATCGAGAAACTCTTGGTACTCAACAATGTCTCCATAGACATTTCATTTCCCGATTTACTGATAATTTGCTTACCAAGATCCTGTTTACCGCTGTGCCGTTTACCACGTTGCCATCAATTTCAAATCCCAAGAGGTAACACCAACACAATACCACATTTCTTCTATCTTCTTTGAACTCTATTTTCCCTTGTACTTCCTTTTCACTCATTGGCTGGTATGCAGATTCCTTTACTAATTGCATGGTCGGTGGCAGGACTGTCCAAGGGAGATTAAACACTGTCCATATGGGTCTGGTGTCATTGAGGATACAATTCATTATATCTTAAATTGTATTGTACTTTGTTTCATGAGATTAGGGATTTGTTCTTGTGCCCTGCCTTATGCAGGATGAAGTCTTTATCCAAGTTTGAGAAAGTAATTTGGCTGTTCTTTCATAAGGACCCTGACATTTTTTCAAGGCTGGCTGCATTCACTTACAAAGCTGAAACTATTAGGCATATATATGTGCGTAATTACTTGTAATGGTCCTGCTCCTGTTATGTTAAATTATCATTTGGAATAGGTCTATATGACTGTATCTGGAATATGTTTTGTATGGTTTTAATGTGGGGCCGTGGTGAAAGCCCATGCCATAAATAAACCAATTCTATATAAATCTGTTATCCAGTTGCAGATTGGTCAGAGCAAAGGGAACACAGAATAACAATTCTGATTGCAGACACGGGGATGGAGAGTGAGGGGCGGGGTATTTGCACACTGAGTGGCTCAGAAATGCAGAAACAACAAACCCAGCAGTAAAACTGTGGCAGAACCCCGCTCACACCAGCAGAATGTCCATCATCCCGCTCCTCCCCCTGCCACGTCTTTGGCTCACAGCAGGTTTTTTTTCCCCTGCCGCCGTCTTGTGTGAAAGCGGTATAAGTAATTGCTGCTCGTTTCAATTCAGAAGAGCACACACCCTATGAGAACACAATCTACTACCTAAATACCTGGGGTCTTTTTTTACATTGTAGCTAGGACTGAAACATATATCTGAAAAATGCTATTACCCNTGATGGAAGTTCCGCTGGTGTGAGCGCGGTTCTGGCATGATTTTATTTGCGGATGACAGGGCTCAAAATCCAGTCCTGTCATCCATGAATAAAATTGTGGCAGAACCCCGCTCACACCAGCAGAATGTCCATCATCCCGCTCCTCCCCCTGCCACGTCTTTGGCTCACAGCAGGTTTTTTTTCCCCTGCCGCCGTCTTGTGTGAAAGCGGTATAAGTAATTGCTGCTCGTTTCAATTCAGAAGAGCACACACCCTATGAGAACACAATCTACTACCTAAATACCTGGGGTCTTTTTTTACATTGTAGCTAGGACTGAAACATATATCTGAAAAATGCTATTACCCCAGTGCAGACAGCAGTCAGTCTTGCAATTACTGATTACTGTGTTTTGGAGAATATTTCTGCCCTCGGTTTAGGGTTTTGTTTGTTTTTGTTGTCATTTTTTTAAAAAAAAAAAAAGCTTAAAGTCGGATTCCATGGCAATTGGGAATCCCCAGAGAAAGCATACCTGTTTTCAAACCATCAAGATCTTAACACAAGAGATCTCTTTGCAAACACTCCCCAAATATACAAATCTGTCTAATTCAGAACCAAAAAGGCAGTTCTGTGGCAGCTGGTGGACTTTTAGGTAGGTGGGTCGGGGGGCAGGACCGCCCATAAAATGTGGAATTACTATAAGATGACGATAAAAACTACACTGAACACAGGTATCTGTTACAGGTTTTTGTATGTGGTGATGTTCAGAACACCTCCTGTCCTAGAAAGCCCTGGCTCAGGAACACACGGACAGGTGAGCCAACCTGGCACTCTGGCCCTATGGCTTGCTCTGATAACCATGGTAATGGGGCGCAGCTGCAGCAGCTGCTCTAGCCATTTGGTCCACTGGCATCTATGATCCAGGCAGGAACCTTGTTTGCCCAGGGCTTGTCTGCCTGTTTAGACTGACCGGTTTGTGTGTTTAATTGTTGCAATGAGTTTGACCAGCTCTCTCGGCAACGTATGCTCCAGCATCCTCTGAAACACCGCCTCCGTGGCTGCCCCAGAACCTGCTCCAGTTTGCACATCTGGCAGTTGCTCTTCAGATGGACAGGTCAACCCGAGGGTGAAGTGGGCTGGTGCGAGTAAAAGCAAAGCTGCTGTCCATCTGTTTACACTCATCGTTAGCAACAGGGGGAATTTTGTACCTGTCTCTTATACACATCTAGATGTGTATAAGAGACAGCACATACACACACACACACCACCAAACAGCTGTTCGGCATTGTGTGGGGGCAAAGCACTGGGATATGCACCAGGGACCGATTTTGTTTTCAACATAAACATGTTTGCTTTTTGTTAGTGATCATTTTTGTTTTCTTTATTAAGTTTCATTTTTGTTTTCCATTGGTTTCAATGGGAAACATATTTTTGGCTGTAACGACGTCATTTATCATCTGGTTTTCATTATATCAGGTTTTCTTTATATTTTGACATACTGTACCCTTCAACAAAAGGATCATCCCTGCCAAATTTAATAAAGATTGGATAAAGGGTTCCAATTTTATAAGCAATTTAATTTCATTGTTTGCACACACATTTCCAGCTATAACATCTTTGTTTTCCATCCACTTTGGATTAAATTTGTACGAGTTGTTCCTCTAACACAAGGGGACCAGCTTTCAGAAAGATTGGATAAGGGGTCCTAACCTTATAAGCAATGCAAGTTTCATGATTTTAACAGAAGTTGCTGTTTCCTTAAATCAATTGCAGGTGTTGCTTCTGTTTAAATACCACCATAAAGGTTTTACTAGATTCAGAGATCTGCTTTTTGGAGCATTTGTACAGATAGTGAAGAATACAGGAAGTGGGCAAAGCAAAGGAGGATCAGATGCCAGAAGCACAACCACTGGCACCGGCTTCAGTCATTGGCACCCAAAGTTTGTGGGGGCATACATGGGGTGAGAATATATGTGCAGAGTTATGCTTTACTATCACTTGCAGTAAAGCTGAAGACTGTAGCACACACAGTCACACACAAAGAACACTGAGTCGGCCTACAAGCCACACAAGATCTAGCTATGGTGGGTGCTGTGCAGGTTGAAAGAAGCTTATATTTGCTCCCCAATGCCTTTCCCCAAACCTCCCTGATTTCAGTGACTGGGTACTGGCAACTTGAAAGTCTGGACAGGATCTCCAGGGAATTAGCCTATACTAGAGATTCTCTTATGTTTGTCACAGTGGTAACAAGATGGGTTTAATGATTCCAACTGGTCAGCAGAAATGTCAATTATGAATCCTCATCCTGTTCTGTTCCCACCCCAACTCTTCTGCTTCTTACTGGGAAGTTGGAAGAATCTGCTTAGAAAAGAACCAATAAGAAATTTTCTTACGTCCTCTGTTACACTGCTGTGGGATGTGTTTAGGATGCCAATTGGCCAGCCTGGATTGCTGGGCTGCTTACCGCTCCCCTCTGAAGTGCCTCTTATGTCCTGAAACTTTCATTTTTGTCCCAAAATTTTCAGGACTAGTATTTGCATGACTTCTTTTAAAATCACAAACCTTCAATTGCTTATAAAATTTGGTCCCTTTATTCAGTCTTTCTGAAATTTGTCAGATGAACTCTTGGGTAAGGGTTAAACTCCTTCCAAATTTCATCCAAAATGGATGGAAAATAATGATGTTAAAGCTGGAAATGTGTGCACAAACCACAAAACTTACATTGCTTATAAAATTACATCCATATTAGTTATTTATGCTTCTAGAAGTTGCAGACAGAAATGCAGCACAAACCATGATGCTTATACAATCAATACCCTTTAGCCAATCCTTCTGAAATTTGGCTGGGATCATCCCTTTGGGATGGGTACAAACTGTCCAAATTTCATACAAATCAGATGAAAAACAAAGTTACAGCATGAAATTTATGTCCCCCCCAAAAAAAAAAATTTAATTCCAAAATTTGTTTTATTCTAAAATTTCAGAACTATTTTTAAAATGTTCATTATTGCAGTAACAAAAATGAAAATGGGTCCGAGCCCAATCCCTGAAAATCTCACGTGCATGCATGTGTGCTGTGTCTGTGAGGTACAATGTGGAGGTCTACAAAGTTTCTGCATGGCTGCCCGTCTGCATGGTTGCGCACAGGATCTGCGAGGCTTGTGATCGGCCCCAATGGGATTTTTGTTTTCATTTTTATAAAGACAAAAATGAATTTCACACCCCTAGAAAGCAACCTTTTAAGGCAATCCCCCTGCCAGTGCATCTCATCTGAGAAGTGTTGGGCTTAGCTTCTTTAAGCCCCACCTGGGCTGATTCACCTCACCTCCAGGCTGGGGCGCCTACTGTTCCAGTCAATGCTGGCTGCTCCCTTCTCCTCCCCAGGCCAGCAAGTTGCACAGCCGAGTCTCGGGACCTCCCTGCTCAGCTTTTTCTCAGCAAGGAAGTCTCTTCCTACCTGTGCATAACCCCCTAATGGGTCCCTGCAAGACTTGCACACACCTCCGATATCAGGAAGAGGCCTCCCCTGACCTTTCCTGGCTCAGAAAAAGTCAAGCAGTGATGTCCCCAGGCTCAGCTGTGCAGCTCGCTGACTGGGGGAGAAGAAGGAATCAGGGACCAGCCAGCAGTGACCAGGTCACTAGGAGTCCCAGCCTGGCATACAGGTGCCGGGATCGACAGCTGCACTCCCCCCCCCCCTCAATACCACCAAGCAGCCGTTTGGCAGATGTGAGGGGGAAGCAGGCTTCGAAATTGACACGGGCCAGCTGGCCTCCTCTCCCCAGCATTCCCAGCTGGTGCACCGCTTATCAGATTATTTTGGGGTGGTGCGGGTTACTCTCATTTTTTGCTCACCGAGAACTTGGCAAGCACATCCCAGTGCTTGGCTCATCCAAGAACAAAACAAGCACCAGGATTTTGACAAGATTACTCCATTTACCAAGATCTCATTTCAGCCTCATTAAATAAGTAATCCACAAGGCTGTCAAAATATATGAATGATCCACTAACCAGGCATAAAAACTTACATGAAACTTTCCAACTAATAGCTACACTGTCAATCACCACTGAGTATTAATAAGCAGGATATTAACATCATGGTAAGCATTTTATTCATCCAAGATTTTAAAAACTACAAGAAATCACACGTACATATAATTGCTATTTTTGGAAAGTTAGGAATCCATACAGGAAGCCTCACAAATGCCTTGACAGGGAAATGCTAGGGAGAGCTTAGCCTCTAAATTACACTAATCGTTACAATGTCCCAGGCATCACCTCTATCCTTTTCTAGGACATTGGAACATACACATTTCTCACTGAACTAAGCCCACAAAATATTCAAACCAAACTAAAAACTGTTCATAAATTCTTCTTTAACAACAGGCAACACACAGCTTGAGTGAGCAAGGAGGTCTCAAACCAGAAGAGGGCTAGGACAAACAACAGGAAATTTTCAGTTGAAATGCCCAAATGCTGACAGATACTGAAACAGCCAAACACAAGAGGAAACTATTTCAGTAGGTAGATGAAAGAATACCTCAAAAGGGAGGAAGCATTGTGGAGAACATGAGTGTCCTGAAAACATCACAAGCAGATCCAGAGAATAAACAGAACAAAAAGAAAATATGAAAACAACAGAGGAGCAAAGGGCCCATTTTAAACAGAAGACAGCAATGCCCCAATACAAGACAGCAATGCACACTTCACATTTGGGAACCAAGGCACAAAAAGCAGAATCAAGGCAAACTTTCATAAAGCCCCATACTTGTATAAAAATGATTACAAGCCCAGTTTGGGCATTTAAAAAAATGTAGCCATTACACAACACACAAGATAGATACAGCCCCTTTCCCTCTAGGCCAAAGCACAAACACAACAATCAAGGCAAACATTCATAAAGCCCCATACTTGGAGGGGAGGGGGTGTAGAAGGGAACAAAGCCCAGTTTTGCCATTTTAAAAAACACAGCTATTACCCAACACAAGATGGATGTTGGCTACAACCTCTTTCCCTCTTAGTCCCTTTTCACACGGGCACCGCCGCCCCACACACGTGTGGAGGAGGGGTGGGGGCACCCCTGGGAACACCACAGGCTGTGGGTGGGGGGACATCCATGCTCCCACACTCCACCCACCTCCACCCATCACCCTCAAACGGAGCAACAGGCGCCAATGTCCAATGCTCTGTGCGGGGAGATGGGAGAGTCCATAGGAATGCACCCCCACCCACGCAAAAAGGGCCTTATATGGACCAAGGCAGAAGCAGTACAGTCAAGGCACACTTTATTAAAGCCCCATACTTGAAAAATAAAAAGTTTAAAAAGGGAACAAAGCCCAATTTTACCATTTTAAAAAATGCAGCCATTAAGTAGCCACATGCCAATCTTTTGCACATTCTTTACACCTGTCAAAAACTGCAAATGTTCTGAAACACTTTACTCAATGCCCTTTCAAAAATGTTGGGTGTCACTGTCTTTTCTTCTGAGACCTTATGTTGTTACTAATCAGTATTATTATTATTTAATATAGCACCAGCAATGTACCTGACACTCAATGTGCATTTTTACACACACCTTAAAGTTCCAGATTTTTCAGTCTTCTGGGTTTACAAGTCCACAAGCAAGTTCCGGATGTATTTTTTTCACTCGCTCTCACACACACAGCCCTAAGGCCAGTCCTGGATGCCTTCTTCACACAAACACTCCCCCGAGGCAGCCTAAAGTAGCCACAGCTGTAGGTGTGACAGGCTGCCATGGAAGCCAAGTGACCACAGCTGCCTGGAGCAAAGCACTTTACCAAGAGAACATTTTACACAAAAAGGTTCTGGGAGAAGTTCAAAGAGCCAGATGTTTAAGATCTGGGTAAGTGATTTAAACACACAGAAAGTTCAGGATGTAACAATAAACATACAGGAGAAATGTGTGTGTAAAACTACCGATTAGTTATGGACAGGCCCCTACCCCTAAGGGGCTTACAATGTGTTCTTGGTGTGCTTGCTTGATGAGCTAATTTTACCAATTAGCAATAGGAAATGGATTGAAGTGGCTCTTCTGGTGTCTCAAAATTATCCTAAGAAAGTGGAAGTCTGATTTTCCTCCAGCATACTCTGATTGGCTGAGCGAGTTCTCTACCACTGCATTAATGGGAAAAAATGACATTGTCTAAGAGGAAGACCTGGGGAAAAAACAAATATGAGGATGTCTGGTCACACATGCAAGCGTTGCATAGCACATCAGATAACTAATTTAATAATTATTAAATTATGTATCTCTCTGCAGACTGTGTTCATCCACTGTGCTCTCACAAATGTATATATTTAGTCATTTTAACAATTGTCACCTTATGAGATATGGGGTTTTTGTTTTGTTTGGGTTTTTTTTTTCTGGGGTGGGGTTCCTTAAGTTTTGTACATAATGAAAATTTTATTTTGCTATATATGATTCTTCTGTATATCCTCTGTATCTATCTATTTTGTCTCATTATGTCTTTATATAGTTATACATAAACAGTAACAAAAATGATTTTTAAAAATCCAGCCATTGCCCAGATCACAAGATAGCTACCTCTTTTCTTCTTGCATGGGCCAAAGCACAAGGACAAATTTTCTTGAAAATAAACCAAATACTTGTAATTAAGTGTGACACCCCCCCAGTTCTTGAAAGATTCAGTAACTCATCAAGTTCAAAGAGAGATTAAGGCTAGAACTTCCCAGAAACACAAGCGCATGCTCTTTCACAAAATCAATTGCAATAAAGCTGGGGCCTGCTGCAAAAGAGGGAGCCAGCCTTCCCTTTTAAAGTACCCACATCCTAGGGGAGAAACAGACATGCTGCTAACTCTGCTTTAACATTTTTAATGCATGTTGCGGGGCTGTATTGGTGCACTATGCAGCCCTGCAACATGCATAAGAACAGTTATTCAAGTACAGTTAGTTAGCATCGTGTCTGTTTTCACCTCTAGTCCCACCTCGTCTCCCCCAGAATTGGCTACAGCACTTTTCCCAGGGCCAGCTCCAGGTTTTTGTGGGCCCCTGGGCAACAGAGTATAAGGGGGGGCCATTTGCCCATGCCTCTCCTCCACTGTAGACCACAGTACCCCCAAAACAGCCTCTCCTTCCTTGTCCCTGTCCCCATTCCTCTCCCAGAACCCTCAAACAACCCCTCCCTCTGTCCCCATGCCTCACTCCCCCCTCCCTGTGCCCAATACCTTCCATCCTCATGTCTCAATCTCCCCCCACAGAACCCCCAAGCTCACCGGTGCATGCGCAGTTCTTCTTCAAGTGACTCCTCGCATTCTCACAACACCCAGTTGTGAGAATGTTTTGTACCATCTCGAAGAACCTAATTTACAAGGTAGCAACCTTCTGTTCTTCCAGTAGCTCCTCAAAAAATCTCACAAAATCCAGTAGTGAGAATGTTCGGAGCCATCTTGAAGAACATTTCTGTTCACCATGTTCCCACTCTGAGGCTCCTGAAAGCAGTGCAGCAGTGGCACAAACAGCCCACTCGGCCCAGGTTTGGAAATTTTCTGGGGTCCCCACTGAAGCTGTGGACCCTTGCAAGTGCCCGGGTAACCCTATCACTGACGCCGGCCATGACTTTTCCAGGCACCCTCCATTCCTCTTAATTGACCAGGTTCCTGCATTGGAATCTAGGCTTTCTTGCTCTGACTCCTCCCCTTATCCTTCCCCTTTCATTTATGGTGCAGATGCCCTGGGGGCACTAGGTCAGTGTCCCCAAGTCATCTGCACAGTAAAAGCCTCACAGTGGCTTTTACATCTGTCTGCACATGTGGACTGGCCCATGCTCTCCCCCTTGCCTCTTCAAGCCACTCCAGTGCATGCAGACAGGTGGCCCTGGCCCATGCTCCCCCTTACCTCCCAGTTGCCTTCCTCACCCAGCACTGTGGCTCCTGCACATGTGCTCACACATCATTTTGTGCATGCAAAGGAGCGCCTAGTGCTGGCTCATTTGCACTTTTGCACATGTGCAAGTCACTGAGGGAGGCAGCAACACAGCAGTGTTGTTGCTGCTGCTGCCACCACAATTAAAGTTACTGCTCTTGAGGCCGGGGAGCAGGTAGGGCACCACCACCCGCATCACCAATGAGAGGCCACCCAAGCATTTCTTTGTACAATGCAAAGGAAAATAGATAAACCCTAGGTAAACTCCCCAGTCCCTAATTCTCAATTACTAGATCCAGACACTTAGAGCTCATAGCGGTTTTAGCATGCTTATTTACCTGATCGTGTCAGTCAGTTGATCCAAGCTGTCCCAAACATTTGGGGAAAGTATGCAAACCATGAAAAGCCACAAAGTACATAATAATAATAATAATAATAATAATAATAAATACATTTTATTTATAAAGCACCTCCATGCCTTACATGGCACTTGGAGCACTTCACATAACAATATAAACAATTTAAAACAATAATAAAAGACTTTAAAATAGGGGAAGGGAAAAAGGAGAACAGAGTACATTCATTGAGGGAGGGAGGGAGGGGTGGGACATCGGGGAGAATACTGGATACCAGATGTACCGGTAATCAGATCTCCCTGTTACTGGATTTACCAGTATCGGCATACCAGATTTTTAACATTGGCCATGGTACCAATTTTTTTACATTGCGGCTATTGACTTCAATGGCCGCAATGTAAAAAAATCTGGTACCGCAGCCAATGTTAAAAATCCAGTATGCCGGTACAGGTAAATATTGGATTTATCGGATTAAGCCGATACACCCAAATACCGGCAATATCGGATCTCGGGAGAACCGGAATTCCCACCCCTCGGAGACAGTAGTGGATCCTAAAAGCACCTAGAAAATAAATGTTTCCAGGTGCTTTTTAAAGGTAAGGAAGGAGGAACTGAGACTGACATCCATGGGGAGCGAGTTCCACACTGAGGGGCCTGCCACAGCAAAAGCCCGATCACCCACCGACTTAAGATGTGATGGCATAACCACCAAACAGCAGGTGGTTTCTGAGCACAGATACCCATCAGTGTGAGGTTCCAGAAGAAGGTTTCAAATATAACCAGAGCCTAAACCATTCAGAGTCCTGAAAACCAGCAGCACAATCTTTCTGATAACCAAGCAGTCTCTCTCCTCCTCTTCCACTCCCTAAAGCAATTCCACTTCACCTTCCATAAGGAGCTCTCTTATTTACTATTTAGCAAGTCAGAGCCACCTGATTCACCTCAGGTGGAACAAAATCTTGGGGATGCAGGATGGGGGTGGGGAGTGGGAGCAAGGAAGTGTTTAACTACTGTTTTCCCCCAGCATGGCTGGTTTCAGTGGTAGGCTTAGCCGGGCACTTGCCGAGGGCCCACAGCTTCGGGGAGGGCACCCTGAACAATTTCCAAACTTGGGCTGAGTGGGCTGTTGGTTTGTGTCGCCACTGCGCTGCTTCCAATAGCCTCAGAAGGGGAACGTGGTGAACAGAAAGGTTCTTTGAGATGGCTCCAAACATTCTCACAACTGGTGTTGTGAGAATGTGAGGAGCCACTCGAAGAACAGAAGGTTGCTAGCATGTAAACAAGGCTATATGGGTGGGGGACAGCATGAATTTATGGGGCACAAATGAACTAGTTATATGGGTGGGGGGCAGTGTGAATTTTGGGAGGCACAATTGAACTGGTTATATGGGTGTGGGGCAGCGTGAATTTTGGGGGGCACAAATGAACTGGTTATATGGGTGGGGGGCAGCATGAATTTATGGGATACAAATGAACTTGTTATGGGTGGGGACAGCGTGAATTGATTATGGGGCACAAATGAACTGGTTATATATCTAGAAGAATGTCTCTTTGCATGGCATAATATGCTTACTAGGCTGCATTTTGGGGTGCTGTGTATTTGATTGTGGCTTGGTAATTTGGAATTCAGTGCTCTGCATGCGCACTTTATTACTTGCTTTCTGCTTGTGGAATGCTTGTAGTTGGAATTGTGGGAAACATCCAGTTGTAAACCATCAGTGAGGGTGCAGTGAGCACAGACAACCTCCATTTTGAGGAAGGACAAAAGTGCCTTTAAAGTTAATTCACACGCATGTGGGCTGGGCAGCGCCCCCAGGCCGGCTGGCTTGGGCAGCTCCCCCAGGCCCCGCCAGCCTGGACAGCGCTCCCAGACAAAGGAAACAAACAAAGGAGACAAAGGAAATGGGGGGGGCATCTTGGCTTCTTGGCCAGGGGCCCATTGCACCCTAGCTATGCCCCTGGGACAGAGGGAGAGGCTGTTTGGGGGTACGGTGGTCTGCAGCGGGGGAGAGGCATGGGGGCCCCCTCATGCTCTGTTGCCCAAGGGGCAAACAAAAACCTGGAGCCGGCCCTGTCCCTCAGATTCTGTCCTGTCCACTTCCTACTCAAAGACAGAAGGTTCTTCAAATGCAAATTGGGCAGTAAATACATCATCAAGTTTTCACATTCAAGATTGGCAGAGAAGCAAAGGGATCCATTTCCTCAGAGTGAGGAAAGAGGCAGGAATAACAGCTTTATCTCTAGTCTGCCTCCCAGATATGAAATTATATCACATCCCTGTCTGTGGGACTCTGAACAATGCAACACATTTGAAGGGACCAAGCAGCATGAAAAGGGCTTTTTACTGGGCGGGAGGGGAAATTTTGAGTTGACTGGGGAAATTCATGCGGGCTTGTTTAGGGGAATCCCCCACCCCACCCCCTTTATATGTTAAAAAATGCTCGGTAACATGTAATTTGAGCCTACTGAACCTCATCTTAAGGTTCGGGAGTAGTCTGCAATTTAACATTGAGTAAAATCATGCATGATGTTGATCCAGTTAGACCTGGTTCAGCCCAGCTGGGCCAGCATTACGGCGGACTGTCTGTTTGCGTCCCACCAGATATGGGCCCGTTTCCTACCCCAGCCGGATGGGAGTCAGGTGCGAAATGTGGGCCCAGCCCACAGTCCTCGCCCAGCTTCAGCCTGACTGGGACAGAGTAAACAAGCCAGGCAGGAACATGTGTGCCCAGTCCAGCTCCTACCAGCGTCCGTGGCTTGCCATGGTGGTGAGCCATGGCTGCCTGTAATAGGCTGTCCGTCATGGTGGGGCAACATCAAGAAGACACAGTTGAGCAACCGCACATCACTCCCCACCCCCTACCCTCCCTCACCAGTCGGGAGAAGTTCTCCCCTCCACAGGGTGGGACAGACATTCCTCCGGGACATCTGTTAACACCCATTGTCTTTGGCGAGAGATGTGAGTGAGTTACTCTTAATAAAAAGAATCAGACTTACTAAAATAAATGATGCAACTTGTTCTTGTTCTTGATCAATCTCACTACGCTATGTCTAAACTCACTAGTCTGATAATGGAAGGACACTCACTAAGCTACGTGATAATCAGGCTTTCAGGACAAGATAGGCCGACAATCAGTATTCATGGCATTAATGAACATGTTTTGACATCATAGTAATGCCATGAAGCAAATTAATAACAACAGCTGTGATAGATATTATCAAATTGTTGCCTGGCAAACCTTTTTAGCATGAGAACTGGGAAACCAAATAAATTCTAACCTCCAAAAGGCAGCATGTGTTGATGCTTCCTTAATAAAATGTCCCCTTGGTGTGTGCATGCATGCATTATTAATCTTTGTGATCTCTTCATCCTTTTCACTGAGAAGAGAGTGTTGCCTGGGTATGAAATTAATTTACTTGATTATCCAAAGGGAATTACTGCAGAGACACACCCCAACAGCAACTCTGGAAATGGAATGGTCCACAAGTCGGTAGGTGATCTCCTTTTCAAAATGAGAAATATTCCCAACACAACAATAGCAGTGGCACGATAAAAAGAACTTCAAAGCACTGGAGACTGGAGGGGGTGGGTTGCTGTTGGGCTATTGGCCCACAGTTATGATTTGGGGATGGTTGCACAAAATGAATGCTCTCAAAACACAACAATACAGCTTGTGAGGTTTATGTGTAAAAGAGTTTCCATAAATTAACCGGGGGGAGAGGGGGACCAGTCCATAAAATGGACATTTTACAATGATTATTGACTGTTTTGTTCAGCCCACATTAAATCTGTTGAAACATTGTTACTTTGTCAACTGAATTAGTAATTGGTGGTCTCTCAAGTGGGGGGAGGGAGATGGGAATATATGTACGAGCTTTCAAGCGCCATATAGATTGTTCATCACAATTAAATCCATTCGCTGTGAGAAACTGCTATCTATATGCATCAGACTAATTATTTTGTGCTTTTTTACTAAGATAATGGGCATGCCACTGCCAGTGGGCAAATCCTGATAATACATTATATCACAGTTCCTAGCAATTTTGATGAAAACTACAGGTGGAGACAGATTATAATGGGAACCTCTAATTGAAATTCATCTCCATTTTGCTTCAGATGGAAGACACGCTGTTTGAGCTCTGAAACATATTCAATTTCATTCAAATTGAATGCAGATTTTTTCAGGCAAAACTAAATTTAAAGGGAAAAGAAATGTTTCAAAGGGTCCTGGAAGAAACAGAGGAGTGGTACAAATGTTTTATAACTATATTTTTAGTGATCTGTGTATTTTTTTTTCTTTATTAACGTTCTCCATTCTTAGTGCCTCTAACTCTTTGAGGCCTCCTTGCTGAGACAGAAAAGAAGTGATACCAATCCCACAGAGGCCTTTCATTCTGATGACAGTTTGACATGTTTCACTGACACATCCAGTCACTTTAAGCCCTTGCGGAGTCACTGGGACATTAGCTGTTCAGCATGGTTCCTTCCCATCAAAAATGGGCAGTCCTTTTCTTTCCATTTGAAGCCACCATATGATTTTAAGTTGTGGGGTTGTCAAGGGGTATTTTGTTGCTGTTTTGTTGTTGCCAGTTTGACAGGAAAGTTGATTGAAGGCCGTCACTGAAACAATAAAAGAACCACACACACACACACACAAAACCCACAAGTAATTCTGTGCAGCAACCTGCCTAACTAATGAACCCAGGTTTCCTCAAAGGAGAACAATACTCAATGCACGCCAGTAGAATTTTCCAGCTACAAAAGAGGTCATGTCTCCCTTCCAGGTATACCTATTTCTATGAAAGTTTGGGTATCTAATTACTAGAGCTGAAATGAGTACCTGGAAAAATGGGTAACACCGTTAAATCTACACTACAAGTCAAAGTCACATCAAACTTTGGCCCTTTTTACATGGGCAGCACCCTTGCATGTACACCCTGGGTGTACATGCGTAAATCCCACAGCAGGTGTGTGCGTGTGCGTGTGCACTCCTGCACACATGCACGCATGACCAACTCCACCTATCCCCCACTCACGGAGCAACCAGCAAAAATGGCGGTTGCTCTATGTGTGTTGATGGGTGGAGGTGGGTGTAGATGGGTGTGTCCCCATCTACGCCCTCCCCCCACCCACTGCACATGGACCACGGCGCACACCAACCCATGTCATAGGGTCTTTGTTGCAAGTATGCGGCCCAGCAGACTGATGTGGTCAAGGCACATCAGTTTCTACGGCCTACAGTACACAAGGGAGTCGGACTGTCTTTGACTTCCCAAACCCAATGGATTAGGTACCCAGGCACAGCTAGTCAGAGTGGAGGTGGCCACAAATAATACAATACCTATAAATAATGGACCCGCTACCCATTTCAACATTACCACTTATTTTTGAGCCGCCTAACCCTTTACCCCTAATTTGACTGAAATCAGCCATCAAAATCCAAAGTTATGAAGACGGACTTGCATATCCATACACAAGGTGATTGCTTAAGTCTTCTTTCCATTCAAAACCAGGCTAAAAAAGAAAGGAAATAGTTTCTTTTCTAATTATTTATTTATTTATCTAATTTTTACCCTGCTCTTCCCAATAAGGCTCAGGGCAGCTTACAAGACACATAAAAACATACAAACACAACTAACCACCCACACCCACCAACCCTCTCCCCAACCCCTCCGTTCAATCTTATCCCTGCCTCCTAAACACCTGGCCTAGTCAGCAAATTCCCAATATTCTCTGTGCAAATGGACCTACAGTAGCTAGTGAAAAATCACAAGCCACTTTGACAAGTCTTCCACGTTTTGTACCCAAGTAATGAAACAAGTAATACATGGACAGTATGGAACGTCAAGCCAGGAAGGTTTTGGTGCCATGACCTTACTTATCCTGTTCCCCAGTGACGCAGATGCATGCACTATAAACTGAATAAGAAGCTGTCCTTTAATTAGTAAATCATTATTAATCAATCCAATTTTATGTAATCTTACCCTGATGCTACTGGCTTCAACAGTAAGCAAACCTGTGACACTAAGCTCTCAAGGCTCCATTCCAGTCTTTTAACAGGCACTGTTACATGTATGAGATCAATCACTCATTCGTTAGTCTGGAAATAACATTTCAGCCCAATCTCTCGTAGTTCTGGGCATGCAGGAATAAGAGTGCCTAGAATGAGATGGCCACCTGTGCAGAACACTTTTATCAAACACATCAGCTTTTACATTTTATTCTGCACTTTGGTTTTGCTCTCCAGAGCATGTTTTAGCTGAGCTTAATGTAGGAAAAATACGAAGTTTCTAAGGTGGGGCACTTGTTTTGAGTATTAATGAAGACACATCAGAGAATTAAGAAAATTAATCCAAATTCTTTTAATTAAAAAAAAAAATGTATTTACTAGCAATGGCTCCAGGCTAAATCCCAGAATCTAAATAGACCTGATTAGCTGTTCAAGAGCTAGATCCAAAACACACATTTTGGATCTGGTTCACCTCAAGTAGTTAACAATCAACTTCAGCTGCAGGTGACTTCCATTTGGGATTGCTGTCCTGCAGGGCATTTAACAGAAGACTAAGTGTTAACGCTTCCTTCAGAGCATTGAGCAGGTAGGATCATTTAGGACAAGATGAGTGTTTCTCCAACAGTCAATTTGCTGTAACTATAGGGGGCCAATACTGGTAAGCCTTAGTTGTTACTGTGTTCCTCATCTAGTTTTCAAATTGTATTCTAATGTACTATGGATGTAGATGCATGCAGATACCAAACCTGACAGCATTTTTATCATGTTTACAAATTGATCATTCATACTTATCTTCTATAGCTTTGTACGGCAGTTGGCAGACACATAAGCTTTTAGGTAGGGAGGGCTGCTCTGTATCTGTATTAAAACAAACCATTGCATACAGATACCAATAATAAAACAGAGCTCCTGTTGAAAACTGATATTAACCACACTGTTTTTTAGATGCTCTGTTTTTCCTTCATTGCAATGACGCATCATACTGCTGATCTCATCGCTAATAAAAAACACCCTCACAAATGCCTTAATGACTTGCAGTTGCTATCCTTGCCCACGTCCCTAATGGACTTTCAAGACTATGCCTTGCTGTGTTGCCCACAATGCTCCACAAATTGTCACACGCCACACTATGCTGCCACAACCCTAACCTATTCTATCCAGGGTGAACTATCCCCCAATGGAGAATCCCATTCCATTGAAACGTCTAAAATAGGATGTACATGCACTTCATTTCTTAAATTCCTGTTCCACCTTTCTTGTCTCTGATCTCGTTTCACTCTCTCCTCCTTGGGGTGCATTATTCCCTTGCGTTGCTTGTCAGTATCAGTCTCTCCACCTCTGCTGAAGCCAACAGAGTGGCTTCTGTGGGTTGGAGGCCTCAGTTTGGGTAAAAACAAACAAGGCATTGGCCTGCTGCAGTCCAGGTTTGGTCTCTGCAAACCCCACCGGAGTGTTTTCCATGTCCAGCCTGATAAACAGGCAGCTCCCAGCATGTCTTTCATGTACTTGCAGGTAGCTCCCGCTGGCAGCACCAGTGAGAGGGAGAGTGGAGAGCAGGGCAGGAAGCAGTCGCTCCTCTGACACTCTAGGATTAGTGACTCTATGGTACTGGAAGACCTGTATGTGCCGAGGCACTGCACGCAACATAATTGATGGGACGTGGACACATGGGCATACATTAGCCCGCATTAGTCAGCATCTGCCTGCACGGCGGGCTCAATATTATTCAAGACCATGCCGTGAGTGGGGGCTGTGGGTCTGGTGGGTGGTAGCCCTATGTGCAGTGGGGGGGCAAACACCTGTTAAACAGGCAGATGGGCACCCACCTGGTGGGGTCCTGCAGGTCCGCCGGCGGCGCTCCAGAGCGCTTCAGGCCGCTACTAGGCCTTCCAGTTTGACCTGTCACATTAACTGACAGAGATGACTGCATTCAGTTCTTCACCAACACATAAGGACGTCCAATGCCCAGAGTTGTCAAGGCTGCAGGCAGGATATGTTGCTCTTGTTGACCACAGGCTCAGTGAGTATTATCTTGCTCAGACAGGCACAGTCCCAACATAAACCCGGGGCCACAAGTGCATCCAAACTATCAGTGATCAATGTGTATCCTGCCATTTACAATGCCTTTGACAGCTAACTGGCTACGGGTATGCTGTGCAGAAGGGACCTCATTGGTTTTCATTTCCCCTTTCGTTTTCTTTTTTAAAAGTTCATTCGTTTTTGTTTTCATTCATTTCCTAATTAATTCATTTTCATTTCCTAGTTACTAAAACAAATGGGGCTTCATTCCTAGTAGACACATGAGCCAAGTCATCCACTGCCCAGCATTGCCCTCCTCGCTTACACGGTCTTACAAAGATCACCTCCGCCTTGTCCCTCTGCCCTGCTGGCAGCCAGACCCTCATCATCACTAAGACTGAGACTTCATCACTCTGTTCTGCTAGCAGCCATGCCTTCATCTACAAAGATGCACACCTGGATGCTCTGCCCTGCTTAGAGACATACCCCCGCGACCCCTCACAAAGTTTCACACCTCACCACTCTGCCCTTCTGGCAGCCGTACTTTCACAAAGATTGCCTGCTGCTACTTGAAAAAATTATTGCTCAGAAAAGTCTCACCCTACCCCGGGCTCTAGATCAACTCCTGCGGTTGACTGGGAGTACCCTACTCAAAGTCCCGCAAGTGTCTCGGGGGGGGGGGTAACTATGGAGAAGGTGTTCTTGGTGATCACAGCAAGGCTGTGGAACTCCCTCCTGGCAGAGGCCCTGTTGGTTCTGGACCTCCCCTCCTTTCGATGAAAATGCAAGACCTGACTGATTCTAATGGCACTCGAGTCTCATAAATTCAAATCAAGAGTATCTAAAAATTAGGCAATCCTGGCTTTGGCTCTGATAAAGTGTGAAAAATCATGNTACTCAGTCCCCCGCAAGTGTCTCGGGGGGGGGGGTAACTATGGAGAAGGTGTTCTTGGTGATCACAGCAAGGCTGTGGAACTCCCTCCTGGCAGAGGTCCGTGTTGTTCTGGATCACCCCTCCTTTCGACAACAGTGCAAGACCTGACTGATTCTAATGGCACTCGAGTCTCATAAATTCAAATCAAGAGTATCTAAAAATTAGGCAATCCTGGCTTTGGCTCTGATAAAGTGTGAAAAATCATGGCAGTGTGTTTTGATCTGTGGAATCCAGCCCCTCTGCTCTGAAATTTGGATTCCACATGATGGTTTTGGGTTTGACCCATCCTTGTTGTGAAAATTATGTAGTGTCATGGGAGTTACAATAGTCCAGAAGGAAGATGGGGACAGTCCTCTCTCTTACTCCGCCAAAGCCTCATCCCCAACTCATCACATAAAAAGAGTAGGACCAAGGAGACATGTCTCACCTCTGAGCTAGGAGTGTGGAGAACAGTCACTCCCTTCATCTTGGCTCCTCAATACCCCCCAAATGAGAGGTCAAAATTGAAGACACGACTATCCTCTACACTCCACATTCAGTAGGGAGAGGTCCCTTCAATCCGACTCATACACCTGTCATTTAACATCCCCGTGTTGTATGATACAGTTGGACATTTATACAGTTTGTACTGATGAGAGCTGAACCTTATGCAGGGACCCGTCTCCACTGCATTTTCCCAATTGGCAGAAATGGGGGAGATGCAATGAACACGGATCCCTGACCTTATGTAACTATTCAACTAATCCTTTCTGGTATCTTGGTTTTGGTTGAGTTTTGACTTTGTTAATGTTAGCTAAGAGCAGTATTAGTCTATCTGGCTATTAAATCAAGAACAAAGAAAACCTGTTAATGCTCAAATCCCTCGTGGCATCTCTAATACCCAGTTTTCAGTAGCCTGGCATAGGAAGTGTCAAGATATTGTTAATACAGCACTCAAGGATACAATGGCAAGCTTCTTTGATATGGGTATGGATGAATTACTGATGCAGGAAAATCTCCTCTGCACAAATCTGCATTTCTCCTCCCTACTGAAAGCATAAGCAGTCAGAAAACGTGCTAAACTGACCATCTGTTCCTCTCCGATAATATGTAATTAAGTAATTTATTTATTCAGCACTTCAGCCCCCTCCCTTCTCCTCACATTAGTCAGGGATGATTATGCTAAATCCAGATGTAGTTAACATATTGCACACTCAAGTGAGCAGTGTATTTACAGGCACACGACTATCCTTCTGGCTATCCACCTTCAAAGAGTGGTTCTCTCAGCCATATTGCCATAAAGACCACACTTGTGATTCTCAGATGTTCTTGCAGTCTGGTTCGGTATTTAACTTGCTTTCACACACTAAGTAAACTGTTCACGTGTTGCTACGTTTTCCCTTGAGGGCAATATGACCGATACAGCCTATCTTCCAGGGAAGATTACTAACCACGCACCAAACAAAGGACAGCCAGTGAAAGGAAACACATAGATCATAGAATTGTAGTGTTAGAATGGACCTCCAAGGCCATCAAGTTTGATCCTCTACTCCAGGGATGGGAAACCTTTTCTGGCCAAGGGACAGCTTTAAAAATTAGTACAGGCTTAAAGGGCCACATAGAAGTTGTGGGCAGAGATGTCTAAAGGGTACATTCAGGGTGGGAAAAGAAGGGGAAAAGAAGGGGATCCTGGCCACTTATCCTTGTGCGCATGCCCTCATCTCTGCTCGTTTCCCCTGAGCTCTGTCTTTCGGTGCAACTGGATCCAAGGCCAGATCCAGGAACTGGAAAGGGGCCAAAAACTAGCTGTGAGGTGCATTTGGTCCCTGGGCCCGAGTTTCCCTTCCCTGATGCAGGGTACACGCTACATATCAGATGCCTATCCACCTTGTTTTTGAAAACACCCAATGAAGGAGATTCCAAAACCTCGCTAGGCAATCTAGTTCTATTCCACTGCTCAACTGTTGTTAGATGCAGCAAGTTTTCCAAGTGTTCATAACAGAAATCTAGCTTGCTGCACTGGGAGCCCATTCCCTCTTTTTCTAATTTTCTGTGGCAGCAGAGCACAACTGCTCTCCATTCTCTTTTGTGGCATAATTTTAGATATTTGAAAACTGCTACTTGTCCCTTTTGTGGCAGGGTTGTGCCACAAGATGGCATCTGCCATGTAATTGGAGTCAAAATGGCCACCAACAGGAAGAGGAAGCTGATGGGCGTGGCTTGAGGAATAAAAACAGCCAGCACAGGAAGCCTCTGAGCAATCCAATGTCTGCTCCTGCTGTGCCAATGCTGCCTCTGAGCAATCCAAAGTCTGATTCTGCTGTGCCAATGTTGCCAATGCTGCCTCTAGGCAATACAAAGTCTGCTCCTCCTGTGCCAGTGTTGCCAATGCTGCCTCTAAAAAATCCAAAGTCTGCTCCTGCTGTGCCAATTCTGCCTCTGGGCAATCCAATGTTTGCTCCTGCTGTGCCAATGTTGCCAATGCTGCCTCTGGGCAATCCAAAATCTGCTCGAGCTCTGCCAATGCTGCCTCTGGGCAATCGAATGTCTGCTCCTGCTGTGCCAATGCTGCCTCTGGGCAATCCAAAGACTTCTCCTGCTGTGCCAATGCTGCCTCTGGGCAATCCAAAGTCTGCTCCTGCTGTGCCAATGTTGCCAATGCTGCCTCTGGGCAATCAAAAGTCTTCTCCTGCTGTGCCAATGTTGCCAATGCTGCCTCTGGGCAATCCAAGTCTGTTCCTGCTGTGCCAATGCTGCCTCTGGGTAATCCAAAGTCTGATCCTGCTGTGCCAATGCTGCCACTGATGCCTCTGGGCAATCTAATTCTGTTCCTACTGTGCCAATGTTGCCTCTGGGCAATCCAAAGTCTGCTCCTGCTGTGCCAATGCTGCCACTGCTGCCTCTGGGCAATCCAAAGTCTGCTCCTGCTGTGCCAATGTTGCCTCTGGGCCATCCAAAGTCTGCTCCTGCTGTGCCAATGTTGCNAAATTCAAATCAAGAGTATCTAAAAATTAGGCAATCCTGGCTTTGGCTCTGATAAAGTGTGAAAAATCATGGCAGTGTGTTTTGATCTGTGGAATCCAGCCCCTCTGCTCTGAAATTTGGATTCCACATGATGGTTTTGGGTTTGACCCATCCTTGTTGTGAAAATTATGTAGTGTCATGGGAGTTACAATAGTCCAGAAGGAAGATGGGGACAGTCCTCTCTCTTACTCCGCCAAAGCCTCATCCCCAACTCATCACATAAAAAGAGTAGGACCAAGGAGACATGTCTCACCTCTGAGCTAGGAGTGTGGAGAACAGTCACTCCCTTCATCTTGGCTCCTCAATACCCCCCAAATGAGAGGTCAAAATTGAAGACACGACTATCCTCTACACTCCACATTCAGTAGGGAGAGGTCCCTTCAATCCGACTCATACCCCTGTCATTTAACATCCCCGTGTTGTATGATACAGTTGGACATTTATACAGTTTGTACTGATGAGAGCTGAACCTTATGCAGGGACCCGTCTCCACTGCATTTTCCCAATTGGCAGAAATGGGGGAGATGCAATGAACACGGATCCCTGACCTTATGTAACTATTCAACTACTCCTTTCTGGTATCTTGGTTTTGGTTGAGTTTTGACTTTGTTAATGTTAGCTAAGAGCAGTATTAGTCTATCTGGCTATTAAATCAAGAACAAAGAAAACCTGTTAATGCTCAAATCCCTCGTGGCATCTCTAATACCCAGTTTTCAGTAGCCTGGCATAGGAAGTGTCAAGATATTGTTAATACAGCACTCAAGGATACAATGGCAAGCTTCTTTGATATGGGTATGGATGAATTACTGATGCAGGAAAATCTCCTCTGCACAAATCTGCATTTCTCCTCCCTACTGAAAGCATAAGCAGTCAGAAAACGTGCTAAACTGACCATCTGTTCCTCTCCGATAATATGTAATTAAGTAATTTATTTATTCAGCACTTCAGCCCCCTCCCTTCTCCTCACATTAGTCAGGGATGATTATGCTAAATCCAGATGTAGTTAACATATTGCACACTCAAGTGAGCAGTGTATTTACAGGCACACGACTATCCTTCTGGCTATCCACCTTCAAAGAGTGGTTCTCTCAGCCATATTGCCATAAAGACCACACTTGTGATTCTCAGATGTTCTTGCAGTCTGGTTCGGTATTTAACTTGCTTTCACACACTAAGTAAACTGTTCACGGGTTGCTACGTTTTCCCTTGAGGGCAATATGACCGATACAGCCTATCTTCCAGGGAAGATTACTAACCACGCACCAAACAAAGGACAGCCAGTGAAAGGAAACACATAGATCATAGAATTGTAGTGTTAGAATGGACCTCCAAGGCCATCAAGTTTGATCCTCTACTCCAGGGATGGGAAACCTTTTCTGGCCAAGGGACAGCTTTAAAAATTAGTACAGGCTTAAAGGGCCACATAGAAGTTGTGGGCAGAGATGTCTAAAGGGTACATTCAGGGTGGGAAAAGAAGGGGAAAAGAAGGGGATCCTGGCCACTTATCCTTGTGCGCATGCCCTCATCTCTGCTCGTTTCCCCTGAGCTCTGTCTTTCGGTGCAACTGGATCCAAGGCCAGATCCAGGAACTGGAAAGGGGCCAAAAACTAGCTGTGAGGTGCATTTGGTCCCTGGGCCCGAGTTTCCCTTCCCTGATGCAGGGTACACGCTACATATCAGATGCCTATCCACCTTGTTTTTGAAAACACCCAATGAAGGAGATTCCAAAACCTCGCTAGGCAATCTAGTTCTATTCCACTGCTCAACTGTTGTTAGATGCAGCAAGTTTTCCAAGTGTTCATAACAGAAATCTAGCTTGCTGCACTGGGAGCCCATTCCCTCTTTTTCTAATTTTCTGTGGCAGCAGAGCACAACTGCTCTCCATTCTCTTTTGTGGCATAATTTTAGATATTTGAAAACTGCTACTTGTCCCTTTTGTGGCAGGGTTGTGCCACAAGATGGCATCTGCCATGTAATTGGAGTCAAAATGGCCACCAACAGGAAGAGGAAGCTGATGGGCGTGGCTTGAGGAATAAAAACAGCCAGCACAGGAAGCCTCTGAGCAATCCAATGTCTGCTCCTGCTGTGCCAATGCTGCCTCTGAGCAATCCAAAGTCTGATTCTGCTGTGCCAATGTTGCCAATGCTGCCTCTAGGCAATACAAAGTCTGCTCCTCCTGTGCCAGTGTTGCCAATGCTGCCTCTAAAAAATCCAAAGTCTGCTCCTGCTGTGCCAATTCTGCCTCTGGGCAATCCAATGTTTGCTCCTGCTGTGCCAATGTTGCCAATGCTGCCTCTGGGCAATCCAAAATCTGCTCGAGCTCTGCCAATGCTGCCTCTGGGCAATCGAATGTCTGCTCCTGCTGTGCCAATGCTGCCTCTGGGCAATCCAAAGACTTCTCCTGCTGTGCCAATGCTGCCTCTGGGCAATCCAAAGTCTGCTCCTGCTGTGCCAATGTTGCCAATGCTGCCTCTGGGCAATCAAAAGTCTTCTCCTGCTGTGCCAATGTTGCCAATGCTGCCTCTGGGCAATCCAAGTCTGTTCCTGCTGTGCCAATGCTGCCTCTGGGTAATCCAAAGTCTGATCCTGCTGTGCCAATGCTGCCACTGATGCCTCTGGGCAATCTAATTCTGTTCCTACTGTGCCAATGTTGCCTCTGGGCAATCCAAAGTCTGCTCCTGCTGTGCCAATGCTGCCACTGCTGCCTCTGGGCAATCCAAAGTCTGCTCCTGCTGTGCCAATGTTGCCTCTGGGCCATCCAAAGTCTGCTCCTGCTGTGCCAATGTTGCCACTGGCCAATCCAAAGTCTGCTCCTGCTGTACCAATGCTGCCAATGCTGTCTCTGGACAATCCAAAGTCTGGTCCTGCTTTGCCAATGTTGCCTCTGGGCAATACAAAGTCTGGTCCTGCTGTGCCAATGCTGCCACTGGGCAATCCAAAGTCTGCTCCTGCTATGCCAATGCTGCCACTGGACAATCCAAAGTCTGCTCCTGTTGTGCTAATGATGCCTCTGGGCAATCCAAAGTCTGCTCCTGCTGTGCCAATTCTGCCAATGCTGTGCCACTGCATCCAGAAGCTGCCACTCTAGTCCCAGGACCCACTGCAAGGTACTGGGGCCATCCTTCTGCTCACGGGGAGCTGTCTTTCCTGCGCATCAAGAAGCACAGCCACTCCAGCCCCAGGACCCACCATCAGGGTTCTGGTGCCTTAATTCCACTGCTCACGGGGATCCGTCATTCCACCTGTCTGCAAGTGTCCCCAACTCCCACCCATGCCAGCCAGCCTGCAACACCTGGCCAAGCAGGGGTGCCCAGCACCGAGCCCTAGCCGGTCCTCTGCTGCTCCCCCACCCATGCCAGCCAGCCTGCAATGCCCGGCCAAAAAGGGGTGCCCAGCACCAAGCCCTGGTCTGGCCTCTGCCACTCCCCCACCCATGCCAGACAGCCTTCAAGCAAGTTCCTCTTGGCAGTTTCCTCACCTGATTCAGTGATGGATACCTTCTCTAAAATAGCTGTCTGTGTCCAATAGGAGCAGAGCTGTCTGTCCCTGGGCCATACTGTGAATAAGGACCTTCCACATGGGAGTCGGACCTCTGCCACTCCCCCACTCATGCCAGCCAGCCTACAACACCCGGCTAAGCAGGGGTGCCCGGCACCGAGCCCTGGCTGGGCCTCTGCTGCTGGTACTGCACGTCAGCCATCTGCTCCTCACTCTTGTAGATGGGCATAGCTCGAATGAGTGCGCCGGCGGGCGGGGGATGGGTGTCCATGAGATTCGTTGAGATTGATCCTGTCCGGGCCTCGGCCACTGCTCCACCGATGCCAGCCAGCCTGCAATGTCCAGCCAAGGATGGGTGCCAGGCAGCCACCAAGCCCCAAACCTTCCCAGTCTCTGCTGCTGCTGCCACCACTGGTCTCAGATGTCCAGCCAGCCCTGNCAAGCCCTGGCCAGGCCACTGCTCCACCGATGCCAGCCAGCCTGCAATGTCCAGCCAAGGATGGGTGCCAGGCAGCCACCAAGCCCCAAACCTTCCCAGTCTCTGCTGCTGCTGCCACCACTGGTCTCAGATGTCCAGCCAGCCCTGGTGCCACGGACACCCTCGGGTCCAAGCACCAAACCTGCCTGCCTGAGATGCCAAGCCTTCTGCTGCTGCTGCTGCTGTGTCTGAGACAGCCTGCCATGCCACCACGGGCACCCCTGGTGATCCCTGGAGCACCCCAAGCCCCGCGGCGGCTCCTAACTCCACCGAACCCAAACTCGGTTTCCGAACTGAACGACCGAATGGCTGAACATCCAAACCCCATTCTGTTCACACATCCCTACTTCTTAGAGGACTTGGCTACCTGAACTCTTGGGTGTCTGTCTGCCCAGACCGTAAGCACAAAAATTCTACTTCCCCCCACAAGAGTAACCACATCCAACATGTGCCCATTAGAGCCATCCCCTGTAGCTATGGCTCCCCATCCTGCTGTAGTTGCCTGCAGCCAGCTCCAAGGGCTATCTGAAGACTACTACCACTGACCATAGCTTCACGGGTTACCAGAGAGACCACGTTTTTAAAACCATACATTTTCTTCCTCACACCTTGCTATTAGTCACATAGGTACTGTTACAAGTTCCGATCCCACATGAGATATTGCAGATCTAGTAAATGAATAAAATGTAGCAAGTGGTTTAATCTTTCATATTTTACATTTTAAAATCCTTTGCAGCTCAAGGGTAGCAAATGAATCATCAGGCCACACTTGCCAGTAAAATGCTAAAACCCCAACTGATGCTGGGCCAAAGGAGCAGCAAAGCACATAAAGCGGTCTGCTAAAATGCATGGCTTGATTTTCTTCATCCTGTTGCTTTGATACTATTGCTGTTCTCACTTATTTTGAATCAACTGTAATCAATAAAAAGCCCACGACCGTCACATAGGAACAATCCTACAAAAGCCAAAGTGCAAAAGCAGATAGGACTAAACCCCCTTGGAGCTGTAATAAACTTTAGTTTTCCCAAAATTTCATATGCTGTATATTTCATTTTGTTCTGATTTATGACTTGGTTTCCCGGGTGCCAATTGTGTGTATATATATAAAAAATTAACTCTACGGAGGCAATTGTTGACTTTTTTATAATAAAAAATGCATACTGTTTATACCATTATTGCTTAGGAAATTATGTAACATGTCTCCTAATACCCTGTGCGTAGAATACTGTAGCAAACCACTTAACTTGCAATAATAGAGTATTGACTAGGTACAGTGAAATGTGAGACAGTGCTCCAGCCAGATTAGGCAAGCTCCATGCTGTGTTAGATGGAGTCCCTGTTGTAATACATTTATTCCACCTTAGCAGAAGACTTTTCAAATAGAGATTAGCTGGAAAGGAAGGTGTAAGAAGGATCAAACTGAAATTAAATTCTCTTTCTCTTTTTATTATTGTTACTAATTTATAAATACTTAATAATGGTGCTTATTTGTCTTCTTACCTAAATGATAACTCTATGAACAAAACATAATACTAAGACTGGACTATTGACATCAGTGAATTAAAACAACATTATCTTATGATTTCTCAAAGAATAATGTTGGCCAGAAATCTAATGTTCTCATATGCAGAGAGGATTATAGAAGGGCTTTAAAAGTTTTGAATCTCCTTTCCAATGAGGCCCACGTTCGGAAAATGCTTCTGATCATGCGCTATATGTACAGTATACATGGTGTTTGTACAAATTCGTGTACAATTGTGCACATACAGACACACCCTTTGGGTGTTTTCAGATAGAAGCGGGGCTGACCACCCCAGGACCTGATCCGGGGGTGCACCCCCATCTCTGCCTGCTTGCAGTCTCACCTGGGTTGGGGTTAAAGAGACCTGGTGACTGTCGCAGTCCACGGTCTGCCACTTACACACCATTGAGTTGTGGGCGGATTGAAAGATAGTCTAGGCTGCCGCACACAACTCTATGGTGTTGCCCTGCCCCCCAGCCAAGAGCAGAGCTGCAGTGGCCATCAGCAGAACAGACAGACAGCAGCTATGCCTCGGGCGTGTGCCCCAGGTTTGGCAGGCTTGCTCTGTCGACTGTGCTCCAGGATTTTCCAGATGCTGATGGTGGGGCTACCCCTGAGCAGGAACAGCCTCTGCTCTGCTCTGCCTGCACATCTGGCAGCCAGCCTTTAGACATACGGGCCACTCAGGACTGAGGTGAAGCAGAAGCAGGGTTGCTGTCTGTCTAAAAGTACCCTTTGCATTTTCTTAGCCTTTCCCAATAACCTGTCACAAATCAGTGTATTCAGCCATAGCACAGAATAATCTGCAGTTCTTTATTAATTAAATGATTAATGATTAATGATTAATTATTTATTTGTTTGTATAGCACAACCAATGTGTCTGGCACTGAACAGTCATGGCTAAAGACAGGCTCCTGCCCAGTGAGGGTTACAGTCCAGGATGGAAAAGGAAGAGGAGGCGAGGGTAAGGGGAACATTGGGAGAGACAGAGATACATTGAAGTATGTTTAAATCCCGGCAGATATGGGTAAACTGGCAAATCCCTATGCTTTGGGATTTATTGCTTTTATTTTATTTTGCATATACTTATTATATTGATTATTTGATTTTAAGGTGTTTTTAAACTGTAACGGCCTTTGGCCATGCAGTATTTAATAAATAATAATGTAAAAGATTGCCTGTGGCCAATTCTGGCCCTAGCAACGGAAAAGAGATCTGGCTGGCTGGGTGACTATGTCATCAGTATATAGAGAGTACTACATTGGTATATTGCCTTGAGCCATATTTCTTGCAGTTTGGTATTTACTGCCATTGTTTTCTATTTTGTAGAGCTGTTTTGGTACCCTGCTAGGACGTTGTCTTTCTGTGCTATCATGATTGTTTTGTATGTTTGCAATGGCCAACGGCCACGCAATAAACTTATAACTAACTAACATTGAAGTACAAACAGTAGGGGGTGGGAAGTTCAGTTTCGGATAGTTCAAAAATCATATGAAAATGGCTGTTTTGGATTAATCCAAAATTTTTGCTAAGCACATAAGAACACAAGTAGTGCCGTAACAGATCAGACAAATGGTCCATCAAGCCCACCATCCTGTCTCCAACAGTGACTAATCTCTGTGTCTCGGGAGAAGTACCCAAAAGGTCACAATGGACAACCCATTCCCTTTAGGAGCGTTCACTTTGTTTTCGTTCTATTGATAACAATAATGAAATTCTTCGTTTTGTTATCGTTATTGCAACAATGATAAAGAAGATAAATAATAACAATAACAAAATTCATTATTGATTTTGCTATTGCCTGGCAGGTGTTTTTTGGAGGGAAATGTGGAGAGGGGAGGAGGGAGCAGACATCTTGGAGCCAGAAAGAGTGTTGAACTCTTGAACTGGGCCTGTGATGGGAGAGGAAGGACCTGATGAATGTAATTGCTGGCCAATAAGCAGTGCAAGCAGGTTGCAGGAAGTGCATGGCACCCCTGTGATTACTTAATGCCTCCTGCCTCCGAGAACCAATTATGGGGACGCTGGGGAGAGCACTGCAACCCTTCATGTTGCAGGGCCAGGCTGTTTGACTCTTGTTCTGGGTTAGCTCTTGATGTGTCAGGTTGCATTTAGAGAACTCTGATGTTTGTCCTAAAAATCTTCCCCAGCCCTCCATGTTATACTTTACCTCATATCCTTTATTTTACCTTTTAACTTCCACTGTCTGTCTCTCCCTAGATAGATAGATAGATAGATAGATAATATTGCATATAGTATAGGTTATCAGATGTAGGTTTAGGTTAGACATACATATTAGTAATTTTTCATATTGTCATTGTGCACTATTACTACTTCATTATAACGAGGAAGGAGTTCAACTTCTGAGAAGTCTGGGGCAGGTGTCTGTCGGCACTTCTACCACTGGTGGCAGCCCACAATGGAAATTATGCCAAAAGCAAAATCTTTGTTATTGCTCGAAATCGATACCAATACTGATAATGACCCCAACAACAACAAAATGAAATTTCATTAATATCAATAACAAAAATGACAGTTTTTAATGAAAAATGAAAATGAAAAATGACATGGGTCCTATGTGCAAACCCCTAATTCCCTGTTGTTCCAGCTCCCCAAAGTAAGAGGTTATGTTCCAAAACCCTACTTGGCTAATAGCCATTAATGGACCTATCCTCCAAGGATTTACCCAAATCCCTTTTTAAAACCAGCTACACTACCGGCCATGACCACTTTCTCTGGTTCTTTTCAATTCTGGTGTTTTGGGTTTTTCCATTGATTTTGTTTCGGGGTTTTTTCATTGATTTTGTTTCAGTTGTTTTCATTATGCTTTGTTCTCTTTGACTTCAATGGGAGAAAAACTGAAAATCCAAAACCAAAACGAGATCTGAAATTCAGAAAGAACCAAAACCAAAAAAAATTAAACCAAAGTTCCACCCGGAATTCCACCCCTAACAAACAGAGATGAGCATGAATGGATATCTGGACATGGAACCAACTTTTTGAACAGCCTGGTCTGAGGTCCAAGCCCAAATTTATGTTTAATCTATATGGTTGAAAGTAGTCATAAAGATATAATAGAATTCTAATAAACAGAAATGAAACAGTGCATTGGATCAACATCTAACCCAGTAGTTCTCAAATATGTTATGATACAGTTCTTTCCTATTTCATTCCCACTGCCCCCCAGACATACAGATACCTTGTTCCCACTCTTTCTGTCACTCCCTCAATCTTGTGGCTTCCCACACTCCAGTTGTTGCTGCTGCTTCCATAACATCTCTAGGTCAGAGTGACTGTGTTGGGGAGATATTGGGCATCTGTAGACATAACAAAGATTGAGTGTCAAAACCCCTAAGCACATGTTTGGCCATTGTGTAAGCACCACAGCAATCCCACCACCAATTTGGCCACTTGTTGAACACGCAATGTGAACCCCATTGCATCACAAGGACAATTTGCATATTTCAGCTGAATATGTGGGCAGCGTTGTTTCTAATTATATTGTGTGACGTGTTAGCAGGTACAACACAGGGAACAAGGTGGCAGCGCTTGTGTGCTGAGATCAGGTGGCGAGCATAACAACGATTTGCCCCAAGATGGGCTGTGTGTCTAAGCAGTGCCACATGGGGAACACAGGGCCAAACCAGTGTTCATATCAAGGTCAAAACACACATTCAGACACCTGTTGACATTATGTCTAAAGACCCCCCAAATGCCCCCAGTTTGCCCATTTCACAGTGGTGTAGGAAGACTGTGGCAGGGTCAGGTTCATGTCCCATTTATGGCCTCCCCTAAGAGAAAAGGGATGGGGTTTCCAAGGGGTGAAGGAGGGTATCCACGGTGGGGGCAGCACTTACCTATGAATGTGGTTCCACCTCAGTTCCCAGCTGGTCCCCCTGGAATGGCAGGAAGGAAAATTTAAGAGTGTTTGGGAATGAGGACAAAACTCTACCTCCTCCCACTCTGAAAACATTCTTAGCAGGGCACTTTGCAAGTATCCAGAGCGCCATGAAGAAATTTTCAGAATGGACAGGGGTGAAATATTGGCCCTGCTCCCTCCCCCACACAGTCTGAAAGTTTCCTAGCAGTGCACAGGCCATTTATAAAGGGTCCATGCTCAAATGAGCCTCCTTGCTCCATGGTAACTACACCCCTGCCATTTCTAGAACTTGAATTTCAACTAGTGGCTACAGCACCAATCAGAACTAGTATTACAGAAGCAGGCATACCCACCACCATTTTGGAAATTTCCAATTGCTCAACCAAAGCAGAACTAGGGGATTGGAAGCTGCACTCCATCCTAGATCCCCATAGGATTCATTCTACATCTCCCAGTTTGGGAACCACTGATCTAACCCAACTTCAGACTATACATGATTAATCCCAGGGCTGTGTCCCATCCACTTTTACATTTTGTTCAGTGATGCAATTTTCAATCTCTTCCTCTTCTTCACAGATTGGTTTGCTAAGATTTTTTTTTTCTTTCTGACATAGAGGGTGATTTTAGACGTGCCGGCCAGCAGGCTTGCCACAATGCGGGATCAATCCTTCACACCCCTCTGGAATCAGAACAGCCAGTCAACAGAGGTTCCAGCTGATTCTGGAGGGGGACTGGGGGAGGGGGTGGGGCCGCGCTGCACAGCCCCGCCCCTCCTGCGCTCCCCCGTCCGCCCGCCCTCTGCGAGACAAGTGGGCGCAGCAGCCAATTCGGCCGCTCTGGCCCGCTCTGGCATGGGGTCTGGGCCACAGCCCGGAATTGGTGGCAGTGACAGATGTTACCGTCTGACGATTCTGGGCCGTGGGGCAGGAACAGACGTTACGATGCCACAGTCATCCATGGTGAACAAACACACACACACACACACACACACACACCATGGTGGCCATGGTACCGTAACATCTGTTGGGCCCAAAAGAGATTCTGGCCGGGTGTTCACCCCCGGCGGGAATCTCTTTTGGGTCCAACAGATGTTATGGTACCGTGGCCACCACGGGGGGTTCACCATGGTTAACCGTGGTATCGTAACGTCTGAAATTACCCAGAGTGTACAGTTTCCTGCACTTATTGTGCTTCACGACTTGCTCTAGCATTTCAAACTATCTCTCTGAAAGAGAGATAAACTCCCAGAAAAAGAGAGTTACTGGGAAAGTTTCCGGAGGGCAAGTGAGCCAGCAACTTACCAGGATATCAGATGAGATTAGAGAGATGCCAGTGCCAGAGTTAGGAACCCTGGGAGGGAGACCGCCAGTAGGCTAAGGATCCCAACCACCAGTAGAAACAATGGAGAGAGGCTGGAGGCAGGCCAGGAACCAGAATGGAGATATCTGGAGCACTGGCAAAAGACCTGTGGTGCAGCCAAATAGTAACCCAGATGGATAGTCCCCTTCAGAAGGGGACAACAGACTGGGAACAGCACTCTTTGGGCAGAGTCTTGTTGAGGAACTATGGGCAGAGGTCTTTGGGGAACCACTACTACATGAACTGCAAACACCTCCAGGAGATAAACAAGGAGCCAGGAGTCACAACTGGCTAAAAATGTGAGTTTGGGACACAATAAGGCAGAGTCTCTGGGTTGGGGCCTGGCCACTTTACCACACTGGCCCTTTTGTATGTAATTCCCTTTACTTCCATGGATTTGGCAACAGGAGCAAAAGACATTGTTCTCACAGTTCATCCATTAAGCATCTGCATCATAGGAGATCAGAACTTCTTAACATCTGCAAAACTAATATCCAAGAGTGTTTGCTTTCCCTGAGAAAAAGCCCATGCACATTGAAGCACCATCCAAAGAGTTTTCATTTTGTTGTCTAGTGTAAGAGATGTGAGAACAAGCGACGGTGGCATTGGTAGAAAAAAACGTAAGGGCTTAAGAGTCTAAATGTTTATGATGATGTCATTTCTACACCGCTGGCTGTTTTTAAATGATACATTTAGAACATTCTAAGTGTTTTGATGTTGTTCTGAAGGTGATTTGGAACATGAAAAGTTGTGATGCTTCCGGCTTACTTATGGGTTTTAGAACATTTTTGTAAAACACCTATTTCAAGGTTTTATCAGACCGTTATAAATAAAGAACATTATAGCACAGTCATTTTTAGCATATGCATAGGTCGAATGTCCTAATCCTTTAAACATCCAGGTAGTAATATTCTAATGGAATGTCACAACAGTGGTTGGTTAGTCAGAAAACCAGAACTGATTATTACATTGGGTGCTTTTACACACACATTTCTCCTGCATGTTTGCTGTAACATCCTGAACTTTCTGTGTGTCCAAATCATTCACCCAGATCTTAAACATCTGGCTCTTTGAACTTCTGTGTAGAACGTCCCACAGAACCTTTGTGTGTAAAAGGTTCTCTTGGTAAACTGCTTTGCTCTCGGCAGCTGTGATTACTTGGTTTCCATAGCAGCCCCTCACTTCTACAGCTGCGGCTACTTTAGACTGCCTCAGGGCAGTGTTTGTATGAAGAATGCATCCAGGAACTGCCTCAGGGCAGTGTGTGTGAAGAATGCATCCAGAACTTACTTGTGGACTTGTAAACCCAGAAGATTAAAAATCCCAGAACTTTAACGTGTGTGTAAAAATGCCCAGTGATGTCATTCCGACAATTCGGGTAAGAACGAGATTGGAATGGTATAGTGAGGTTGTTTAAAAACAGTCTCTGTGGTGAACTAAAGCATTAACCCAGAATCAGTTTTCTGGATCTCTTGCAGTCCAGTTTTCGTCTGGGCTATGGCACTGAGACTGCAATTTTAGCTTTGGTCAACGGCCTCCACTGGGAATTGGATCAGGGTCAGTCGACCCTGCTGATTTTGTTAGATCTGTTGGCTACTTTTGATACTATTAACCACGAGATGTTGGTGACTAGCTTGTGGGGCTGAGCCAGAGTGGGCAGGATTGTTCTTGAATGGTTCCTTTCCTTCCTGGCAGGGAGAACTTAGCAGGTGATGCTTGGGGGTGGTTTGTCATCTCCCAAGGACCTGTTGTGTGGAGTCCCACAAGGTTCTATCCTGTCCCCTCTCCTGCTCAACGTGTATATGCAGCCACTGGGTGAGGTTGTGAGATGGTTTGGTGTTCATTATCATCAATATGCAGACACCCAACTTTACCTCCCTTTTTCATCCAACCCGCACCCGGCAATCTTGGTGCTTACCCAATGTCTGGTGACTGTGGGGGATTGAATGAGGACAAGCTAACTGAAGCTGATCCCGAAAAGACAGAGGTGATGCTAGTGGGTAAGGTGGTGGGTGTGGCATCCCCTGTCATTGATGGGGTTTGTCCTCCACTCGCTCCCCAGGTTCGTAGTCTAGGAGCGCGCCTTGATTCCCAGCTCCACCTGGATGTCCATGTGGAGACTGTGGTGAGGGGCGCATTTCACCAGTTACATCTGGTGCGGCAGCTTCAGCCATCCGTCTCAAATTCCAACCTGGTCACTATCATCCATGCTTTCATTACCTCAAGACAGGACTATTGTAACACAATCTACATGGGGCTACCCTTGGTGATGGTTCGGAGGCTGTGGCTGGTGCAGAATGTGGTGGCCCATCTTCTGACAGGGATGGGTCACCATGAGCACATCACACCAGTGGTCCATGCTCTGCACTAGCTTCCTATAGTCTTCCGGGCCCAATTTAAGGTGTTTGTGCTTACCTATTAAGCCCTATACAGCCTAGGCCCTACCTACCTGCGGGACCGCCTCACTCCCCGGACTCTTGATCAGCCCTGCATTCCGCTGGGAGTGCCCTCCTTGAAGTCCCTCGGGAATTCCAGGGGGTAACCATGGAGAGGGCATTCTCAGAGGCCACACCAAGGCTGTGGAATTCCCTGCCAGCAGAGGCTCGGGTGGCCCCAAACCTCTCTCTCCTTTCATTTACAATGCAATCCCTGGATGTTCTGCCAGGCTTTTGGTGAGGGAGATGGGTGAAGGTGGGGAGGGGTTGTAAGTTTTTTTACTTCTCCTGACATCTCTTATTGGGACTGGAGGCTCTTATTGTGTCTTATTCTTATTCTGTATTTATTGTTTTATATTTATCGTATTTATATAAGTATATATATATATATATATATATATATATATATATATATATTTTTATAAATTGTTTAGCCGTCCCAAGCTGCTTTGCAGGAGGAGCAGGGTATAAATTATGCAAATAAACCCAGGTCTGCCTAGAGACTACAGTATTGATCTACTGCTTTAGTAATTATTATTATTATTATTATTATTATTAACAGCATTCGGCTGGGTCAGGAGGCGGAGGTGGGAAATTCTGTGAATGTGTGTATTGTTTGGGGGGTAATGTTAAATACTGACGGAGAGGAGGGTGTAGCCGACTCTCCCCAGTGAGAGAGGGGTAGAGTTAGGTGAAATATCCCTTGGTGGCAGCAAGGGATAGAAGGATTAGCTTGTGGGGCCAACTGTTGGATTGTTAACGAGTTGGTAGGAGGAGACTGTCAGTAAGGGTTGTTTTTGATTATGTACAGTGGTTTATTATGTATTATTGCTATTTTGTTGTACTGGGTCCCCTGCGTGGGAAATAACCCAGGAAATGTATTTGTTGTTATGTAAGCCGCCTCGAGTCGGGTTTCCGAGAGAGTGCGGGGTATAAATTAAACGCTATGCTATGCTATGCTATTCATATAGCGCAAGCAATGTACCTGGTACTTTACAAAGTAATTGAATAGACATGGTCCCAGCCCTAGGGCTTACCTGTTTTGTTGCTAGTCTTCCACCTTGGCTGCTGCTGGCAAGGCTTGTTCTTCCTTGTTTGCCCCTCAGTCACATGAGCAGTTGGCATCAGAAGCATGTGCAGTTATGCAAAGTAAGGATGTGCACCACAGCCCCATGTTGTTTTTTCTTATCGTTATTGTTGTCATTATCAAAATGTGTTGTTTTATCATTATCATTATAACGACAATGTTGTTTTCATTATTGTCATTATTGATACCGATTTCAAAGATTTTATTTTCGTTATTGTTATCGATATCATTTGGTCTTGTAATCTCATGAGACCAAAAACCAGAAATGTATTTTGATCACGTGTGTTCTCGTGTGCGGTGGCGTGGTGTCTGACTGGATTGTGTGAAGTGAAGTGTGGAAAAACTGGTTGCGAGCTTGTGTGTACCCACCAGGGTCGGTGGTTTGGTTTGTGCATGAGGATGGATGGTGAAGGAAGTAGTGGTGTTGGTGGGGGGGAAAGAAAAATGAAGGTGAGGAAGGTCAAGGTGAAGAAGATGTGGAGGCCCAGCCTGGACCATCTGGTGAGGTGGTGGAGGTGGGTTCCTCAACAGAGGAGGAAGAGGGCAGAGGAGGTGCCACTGCAGCCAGGTTTGTAAAATTAATTTTTGTTTATTGTTCCATATAATTTTTAGGACAAGAAGAATACTATCCTTTAGACCGAGCTCGCTGACATGCAAGTGGTTGGTGGGCAGTAAGGCACAAACAGCGGGCATCAGTGGGTGGCAGTGGATGGGCAGGATTTGCACGTGTCTTATTTCTGGGTCTGCCAGAGAGAGAGGGTCAGAGGCTCTTCCAGCAGTCAGGCACGAACTGCAGCATCCACACAGACACATGCCAGCCAGGGTCTCAACTTGCCAACCCTAGCACCACAAGGGCGGCAGGATTTGCACATGTCCTATTTCTCGGTCTGCCGGGGGGGGGGCTCTTCCAGCAGTCAGGCACGAGCCGCAGCACTAGTGGCGGCTTCAGCCCCACGGTGCAAGGGGCACTGCCCCATGTCCTCTCTCTGCCCCCAAATTCCCAAAACAAAACAAAAAAATTAAAAAACTGAATTCTGTCCGCTGGCGGTGTCCCGACTCTCTGGCCGGTGTTTAGCGGCGCACTGCACTGCTTGCACTGAACTTCCGGGTTGTAACAGTCCTGCGCATGCACGAGCTTGTTCTTCTGTTCGCACATGTGCAAAGGGCGCATAGAGCACCACTCTGATCCCTCCCTGTCCCTGCTCTGTCTGCGTGCTGGGGGGAGGCTGGTCAGGGCAACACATCACGGGAGGGGGAGGGGGGACTCGGGGAGGGTAAGATGGAGTCCATGGAGCCCTGTAAGGGGAAAAATTCATCTAAACGCGTGTTGGGCGGCTCAAGGTGCCATCCAGCACAAGTGCATTGAACAGCGTGCCAGCCAGTGGGGGAACTCTTCCATTGCAGTCTATAGGAGGTAGAAGCATCAGCGTGGATTGTAATATGGGCTGTAGTCCTTTCTGTCCTGGGGGGGAGGGGTGGTGACTCGGGGACTGGGGAGCATCATGTGTGTGAGTGCAGTGTGACTGATTGGCTGGTGGAACAGCAGGGGGGGGGAAGAGTGTGCAGAGTGCTTGTGTGACGTGTTGTCTTTTAAATTTCTGCAGAGAGTGAGTCTCTGAGATCAGACTTTTCCCCACGTGGTGTAAGAGGGTGGTGCCAGCTGCTGCAGAGAGACTGAGAGCATATATAAGGTGATTCAAACTAGGCGCCATTTTATTTCTCTTGAGAGTCTGACCTAGTTGGTTCTTCTTGAGAGAGAGTGAGTTGCGGTCATCCGGCTGAATCTCAGTCCATTCCAGGATCAATTCCCTTCCCTGTTTCTTAGAAATATAGATTTAGTATTTGATTATTTTTTTTAATAATAATTTAATCTCAAGGAAGCAAGCTAGGTAGTAGTGTAGTGTGTGCACTGCCATGCCAAGTGGGTCCATCATTGAACTTGAAGCCCATCATCTTATCCTTGCTCAAGTGGGAAGAAGAGAGACGCTGCTGAGCTCTGGGCTCAGTCCTGCTGGTGGTGAGTATGCTTCATTGGGGACCCGGGCCAGGCTGGAGGGGGACTTGTCTTAGGAGGAGCCGAGGACGCCAGGAGGAGGGATGTCAGTGATGATCAGCATGCTTTAATTATCAATTGTGAATGTAATAAATTGTGAATTTATTATCAATTTAATGATCAATTATGAGATATGCAGGTTGCAGGGCTGTATTGGTTCCAATGAAGCCCTGTAACCTGTATATCTCATAAGTGCCTTCTAAAAATTAGTGTCTATGGCAACCCTAAGTGCAGGGAGCGGGGGCACCAAGAGACACAAGGGAGGGGATTGATTATTATGCAATGATATATACAGTTCTGCCCGTATATTTTTTGTATTTTTAGGATTTTTTAAATTCATTTTAAAATTGTGAGTTATAGTATGTTTTGTTTGTAATTGTTGATGGTGTGTGTGTTGTAAGATGGAGGTTGCTGGATTAAATATGATTGATTGTTGTTGCCTTGGGGGGGCTCAGGGGAGGGGTGTGTGTAGACTGTAGAGTGGGGTGCACTGGGGGTAGGGGACTGGCTGGGCAATTGGGGGTAGGGTTGCCATAGATGCATGCAAACTTAGAGGGCACTTAAGAGATATGCAGGTTGCAGGGCTGTATGGAACCAATGCAGACCTGCAACCTGTATATCTCATAAGTGCCTTCTAAACAGGGTGTATGACAACTCTAAGTAGGGGGAGTGGGTGCACTGGGAGACACGTGGAGTCTTGCTGGACGTGGGCTGGAGGGGCCTGTGTGAGCTTGGACAACAGACATTTTGTTGGCGCTGATGATGCTGGTCTGCTCAAGGGGCCTGGTTTGGTGGCATGGAGCTCTGAAGGGGGCCAACCGTTAAAACAGGCCTGCTCTGAGCATGGGCAGGTGTTTGGTGCTGTGGGTGCTAGGAATTCTGGTCTGCAGGGACCTACGTTGCTTAAAATGGTGCCCTCAAAGGATCCAAACTGTTAAAAACAGGCCTGCTCTGAGCATGGGCAGGCATTTGGTGCTGTGGGTGCTAGGAATTCTGGTCTGCAGGGGCCTAGATTGTTTGAAATGCTGCCCCCAAAGGATCCAAACTGTTAAAAACAGGCCTGTGATCTCAGGTGTTTTCAAGAAGCTGGAAATTATACTTGTGATAAAGTTGGGATTTTGAAATCCTGAGATGTAACTGTTAGTCCCGTGATTTCAGGTGTCTTCAAAAAGCTGGAAATGTGACGCTTAAGTTGGGGTTTTGAGATCCTGAGATGTAACTGTTAGTCCTCTGATCAGGTGTTTTCAAAATGCTGGCATTTGGGGATGTAGTTACTAGGAATGCTCGTCTAGAGCAGTCTGGTTTAGTACTGTAACACCTGCAATTCTGTACCATTTCTCTGCAGTACCTTGGAGTTAGAGAACAGACCCCTGTGTCTCTCTCTCGTGTCTGTGCTACTCTTGTGGATTGCACTTTCATTGTGCTTGTATCCTGATTCAAAGTATGGCAGAAGTTATCTGGATTATTGGCGATTCCTACATTCACCATTTGGAGCAGTTTGTCCGTGAAGAGGAGCTTACCTTTTCCTCAGGCAACCAGATTTATGACATATGGTGGTTTTGAAGAGGAGGCATGAGATGGCACGAGATCATTCCAACGTTGGATAGGATTTGGAGGAGACGTGATGTTCCACCGCCAACGTGAATCGTGAATCGTGGAAATGATGTGGGTGACCTCACCGGTGTAGAGTTGGTGATTGCCATGAGACGTGATCTGCCTCATCCACTCCTTTCCAAGGAGCAACATCTTGGTGTCAGATTTAATTGAACGAGCAGTCAATAGGAATGCAAGGCCAAGTCCGACTGATTCTGCTGCACTTTGTTGGTTGAGGAAATTGATGAGAAATGTCAACAAACTAGTGGATGCTTTTCTGCGTCATGAAAGGAGGGCTACAACAATCTGGCATAGGTTCTCGAGACATCAGCTATCCCTTTATGATGCAGACAAAGTGCATCTATCAGAGCGGGACAATTACATTTCTTTCAAGCACTCCAAGAAAGCATTAGTCAACACATTCGAAGAGTTTAGCACTGTACACATACTATGTAAATTAATGGAGGCTCTAATTGATTGTCTCCGGTGTTTTCTTCTTGTCCCCAGAAAGACCAAGTGTAGGATAAATAGTAACTTTAAAAAATTGTTTCTAAACAAAGTGTTCAATAAATTGGGTTTTTTTACTGTCTGGGTTAACTTTTGCATGGGACAGTGGATTACATAAAAAGGATCAGTTTGCATATGTAAAACTCATTATTATTATTTTTTGTTTACACATTAAGACATGACTTTAAGGTGAGGGACAAAAGACAAGGTTGGGGGGAATGTTAATATCTTTGAGAGAGTGCTGCTAGTGCCAAATCTCCATATTTTCTTTTTTTTCAGAGCCTACACTTCAAAAATGAATGCCGTTGACGCTCTTCTCGCAAAGCCATTCACCACGCTGACTTATGAAGAGAAACTGCTGATCAAAAACATGGGACCTCACTGTCCAGAACTGCAAATTGAACAAGTTGCACAGGACAGAGGAAAAGGCTATACATGCAGGTTCCACACATCCTGGCATGAGAAGTTCTGGTATCTATGTGGCAGTGTTTCCAAGAAGTCGTTGTTCTGTTTTCCTTGCCTGCTGTTTGGTGGTGACGCAGCATGGACAAAGACAAGAGTCAAGGACATTAAGCACCTGTCTGAGAAGGCAAAGAAGCACGATTCTTGTAAAAGCCACCTTGACAACTGCCTAAACCTGTCACAGTTGGGAAAAATGAACATCGCCGAGAGACTCAATGAAGGCTACCATGTGTTTGTAAGGAAACACAATGAGGACATGGATCGAAATAGATACATCCTCTTAAGAATAATAGACTGCATAAAGTTCTGTGGTGTCTTTGATTTGGCGCTGCGTGGACATGATGAAAGAGAGGGATCTGTCAATTCAGGGTTTTTTCAAGGTGCATTAGATTTACTTGCCACAGCTGACAGTACACTACAGAAACATTTGAAGACTGCAACTGTCTTCAAGGGGACTTCGAAAACCGTACAGAACAAACTCCTGGATTGCATGCTGCAAATTGCTCGTGACCACATAATTACTGAAATTAAAAATGCAGATTTTGTGACTATCGCAGCTGATAACACCACTGATGTCTCAACCGTCTGTCAGTCTGTCATGATTTTCCGCTACATTGATGGCAGGGGTTCAACCATGGAACGTTTTTTCAGCTTCACACACTTGACAGACTCCCATGCAGAAACAATAACTGAGTCCTTGCTTGAAAACCTCAGTGCTGCTCTCTCAAGGGACTCTGACAAACAGAAACTCATAGCTCAGAGCTACTATGGAGCGAGCGTGATGCGTGGAGAGCATGGTGGAATTCAGAGGAAGATAAGGGATGTATACCCAAACGCACACTTCGTTCACTGTTTTGCCCATCAGCTGAACCTTATTGTGCAGCAAGCCATATCCCAAATAAGACAAGTAAGGATTTTCTTCCAAAGTCTGTCTGGTATTCCTGCTTTCTTCAATTCATCTCCAAAAAGAACTGAAGTTTTGGATACGGTGGTAAAGAGAAGGCTCCCCAAAGTAGCTAAAACACGCTGGAACTGCAGTGTGCGGACAGTCGAGGTCATCTATGAGCACAGAGAGGACCTGGTCGAATGCTTTGAACAAATACAACTAGATAGTCATGATGCCAAGACTGGTATTGAGGCCAGGTCATACATGACCATGTTGGAATCTGACGGGGAGTTCCTCTACTTCTTGTACTTGTTCCACAGAATCATGCCGCACGTGGACATACTTTACAAGGAGCTCCAAAAAAACCACATTGACTTTGTAGGTATTCAAAAATATACTACTGACTTCGTAAGAGCCATTGATAAAGTGAGGGACTCCATTGGAACTCTGCGCTCGGAGCTGCTGGAGAACGATCAGATGCGCAGAAGTGCACCTAGCATGGACACGCTAGAGCAGATTGCTGTGGAAGTGTGCGATAATATAATCTCTCATGCTCGTGACAAATTTCAATTCACGAAACATCTAGAGAGTGCAACTTTGGTGCACAGGACTTTGTTTCAAAGGCACAGTGAAGCTTTCCCATCCAAGCATTTAATGCGGCAACGCATGCCTACCCAATGCTGGAGCTAGACCAACTGAGGAGTGAGCTTGGGACTTTGTATGTCAGGTCAGAATTCTATTCCGCCAAAGATGTCTCTGCGCTACTTGCTGTGTTGACCGAGCAGGGCCGGCCCCAGGGTTTGTGAGGCCATGTGCAAAGTCTTGGTGTGGGGCCTAATTTGCATAATTAGGCACCACCTAATTATGCAAATGTATAAATTTACATAAAACTTACTCCCTCTGGACAGGAAGGATTCCCATTCTCCACCTCTCCGAGCAACCATGGAGAAGCATGGCCTCCTAATGCTTCCCCCCCTCCCCAGCCGAGTGTCTACCACCACTCCCCAGGAGTGGTTCCACTGCAGGGGCAGCCAAGCGGGCAGTGACACAGGCACAGAGAGACTGACTGCGTCCACTGCCTTACTGGAGGAGGGGCCAGGGGGTGAGCTTAGCCAGTCTGGCCTCCAGGGCCTGTTGCTTCTTGCTGCCAGTGCCGCCTGTGCCTTGTGCACGCATGCGGTGTGACCAGTCCAGAGGTGCTGCTATCACACACACAAGACACCCAAAATGCAGCTAGCTTATTAAGCGCATTATGCCATGAAAAGAGACATATAACCAGTTCAGTTGTGCCCCCATAATCAGTTCATGCTGCCCCCACCCCATAACCAGTTCATTTCTGCCCCCGCCCCCATATAATCTATTCACGCTGCCCCCACCCATAACCATTTAATTTGTGCCCACGGGGCAGCGTGAATTGATTATATGGGGGTGCAAATGAACTGGTTATGGGGTGCGGGTTTAAAGACAGTATTCCTGTTAGCAATAACTTCATTAAGAAGAGTTAGTGAAATAGCAGCCATAATAATCTCAGAACCATATTTGCAGATTTATTTTCCAAGACAGAATAGATATTGCTTTACATCCTAAATTCCTACCTAAGATAGTATAAGTAAGACAGTTGTGAGAATGTGGCCCTTTTTACACGGGTCTCTCCTCCCAGCCGTAAACACGCAGATTTCTGTGTGTTCATGGGTGGGGGAACCCCATGTGAATGACGTGGTGCACGCGCCCATGGTGAGTGGGGGTGCGTGCGCGCTCGCCTAACACGCATCCCCACTCACCCCCCCACTCATCCCCACGCACGGAGCAACCGGGGGAAATGGTGGTTACTATGTGGGTGTGGATGAGTGGTGGGTGAGTGGGGATGTGTGTGCAGCTGTGTGCATGCCCCATCCATGCACTGGCGCGCCCACGGACTCCCCACCCGGCGGAGCCATGTAAAAATATCATGTGAGGAGCCACTCGAAGAAGAACAGAAGGTTGCTACCTTGCAAACAAGGTTCTTTGAGATGGCTCCGAACATTCTCACAACACCCACCCTTCCAGCCCCGCATGGAATTCTTTTCTTATATTTCTAGAAAGGGTTGAAAGGAACTGTCATTCAGAGGGGAAGGGTTCTTTTTATACCAGAGGAGCTCAAGACCATCATGTGGTCTATTATTTGAACAGGGTGAGCACGCACAAACCAGTTGTGAGAATGTTGGGCGCCATCTCGAAGAACCTTCTTTACAAGGTAGCAACCTTTTGATCAGCAGTGGGGAGGAGCTGTTTGTAAACAGCCTTATCTCCCAGCCCGATCCAGTGTCCCCGCTGCTGCTGCTGCTGCCGCTGCTAGAAGACAGAGGCAGGAGAGGGATGGGGTCTGGAGCCAGGGAGGGGAGGAAGAATCACTTTCTGGGGGAGAAGCTGGCTGCAGCCTGCTGCCCAGCCAGACAAGTGCGGGGCCCCAGCTGGCGGTGGGGCCATGTGCGGCCGCACATGTGGCACATGCCTGGGGACGCTTGGACAAATCTTTCTCAGAGGTGGTTAAACTGCTGAAGATTGTCATGACAATGCCTCTCACAACTGTTGAAGCAGAACGAAGCTTCTCAGTTCTAAAAAGAATTAAAACCTTTCTGAGAAGTACCATGGCAGAGGATCATCTGAATGTTCACACAATGCTATCTATTGAGCAAGCCATGGTCAGGGACACTCCAGATTTCAACAACAAAACAATAGATTTGTTTGCACAATGCAAGGAATGGCAAGCAAATTTCTAGTGCAGGCACTGAACAGACCTGAAGATGATCTATTCTGGACAGTGACCCGCACAATCAGAAAACCCGTGTTGCATCCATCATGCTCCAGCCTGCATGGTCTTTGTCCTGATTAGGGAGACCCATGCCAACGTGGAAGCTGCACCCAAGTAATGCTTCCTGGGCCTCTTTGAGGACAGTGCACAGAGAGGAAGACCAATTGCACTGTATAACCACCACCATTAATAAACCCAGCACCCAAAGGGCACCACGTGATGGTGACATCACACAACATGGAGGGAGGTGTTTTGGGCAGCTGCGAGTGTGAGGATGAGAGCCAGCAGAGGACATCCCACAGTAAAGATAAGTATGCTTCCTTCTTAAGTTAAAAAGGTTGAGTTAAAAAGTACAGTTAAACTGTAAACAGTTTAAACACTTAAACAGTTTAGAGTTTAACACTAGTTAGAGTTCTTTAAAATTGTTGGTCCTAATGTAGTTTAGAAGTAGTTTAGAAATGCGTTAGAATTTTTGGTCCTAATGTAGTTTAGAAGTAGAAGTAACTTAGAAGTATGCACTAGCACTTTGTTACTCACTCTGTGTCCCCACCCTGGCCATGGGCCTGCCCCTGCCCCAAAGAAGAGATACAGTAGGCATTCATTGGGAGAGGGTGGAACCTCCTCTTGGGGGCAGGGGCATGCCCATGGCTGGGGCAGGGACACAGAGCGGCAACAAAGTGCTAGTGCATAACAAAAAAATGATAAGTAGGTAGTTAGTTATAAAGAGTAGGTGGCTTTGGACCTGCCCCTGCCCCCAAGAAGAGGTACAGTGGGCATTCATTGGGAGGGTGGAACCTCTTCTTGGGGACAGGGGCATGCTCACAGCTGGGGCAGGGACACAGAGCCACAAAGTCTATAGGGAAAAAAGGATAAATAGTTAAACACTTGTTAGGGTTCTTTAAAACTCTTAGTGCTGCTAATGTAGTTTAAAAGTAGTTAGTTATTAAGAGTAGGTGGCTTTGGACCTGCCCCTGCCCCCAAGGAGAGGTACAGTGGGCATTCATATCTCTCTCTCTCTCTCTCTCGTGCCCCCACCATCACTATGGGTCCAAGGCCAGCTCAGGGAAACCCAGCAGCAGCAGGTTGAACTTGAGGAACAGGAGCTGCTCCACCAACCCAGTAGCCAGCCTTGAATGGTGGGGACTCACTATGTCCCCTGCCGCCGAAAACACCCGTTCTCTGGGGACACTGGTTGGTGGGCAGGACACTAATTCCTCTGCCACCCTGGTCAGAGCCTGCCATATTTTCCCCTTCTCTGCCCAGTACAGAAGGGGATCGCTGCTGAAATCCACCACTGGCTCCTTAAGATATTTTGCCACTGCCCGTTCTGCAGTGTCAGGCTCCTGCTTCCTCTGCCTGCTGCTGCTGCCAATCTCCTCCCCAATTGCATGGGCCCACATTGCCTGCCCTGCGGTGGTCCACTCAGGGTGGCTGATGGCAGAGGAGCTGCTGCTGCTTCTGGGAGTACTCTTCATCTCCGCCCTCCTGCTGCTGCTGCTTTGCCCCTCCTGGTTGCCCTCCTGCCGCTGAATGATCCTCTCAACTGCCCGCACCCTCTCCACCAGAGCATGCTTCCTCAGGGTGAAGTCTGGCATGCGAGCTGCCAAGATTGCCTTCACCCTGGGGTCCAGCATGGTGGAGAGTACGTATACCTGTCCAGCATGGTGGAGAGTACGTATACCTCCTTATGAATGAGAGGGTCAAAATTCCTGCTCAGCCCCCCTTTCAACTTTTGTACCAGGGCCACCACCTCTGGTACAAGCTGCCGCTCCACCTCCTCCCCGCTTTGGTCCCTCAAGAAGTCTTCCATCCTCCTGATGAGACTTCGGACCAGGGGGGTTACCTGGCTCAGGGTAGCCATCGCCACACTTAGGCTCTCCATCATGTCCTTAAAGGGATTAAGGATGAGCATGGCCTAAGCCATCATTGTCCACTCATCCCACCCGAGTGGCCTTTCCACCCCAATCTCCCCCTCTGAGGCTACCTCTTGCAGGACCTGCCTCTGCTCCACCGGACGCTCCATCGCTATTTGCGAGACCGTCTCACCCCCCGGGTTCTGGACCGGCCCCTGTGGTTATCTGGGGGTTAGGGTTATTATCATAATTTGACAAGGAACAATTGTGTCAGAGTAATTTAAGTCTGTTATTTACATGCATACAAATTGCATACAGTTCATACAATGAAGTAAAGAATGTGAGTGCAGACATTATACAATTCGTTGTACGCAATAAAGTTATGTAGAAACAGACTTAAATTACTCTGACACAATTGTTCCTTGTCAAATTATGATAATAAATTATTTTCATAATTGTAAAATGTGCACGTTTAGTTATTGATAAAAACGAAGTACGTATGGTAAGGAATTTAGTACATATATTAAATGTATGTTGATGATAAAATATTAAATATTGCTCTAATTGTGAATTAATTTCT
>QEPC01003936.1:380747-394827 GCA_003113815.1 Sphenodon punctatus
GGGGGTGTCTGTGGGTGTCGGGGTGGCGGGTGTCTGTGTGGTTGTCTGTGGGTGTGGAGGGTGTCTGTGGGGGTGGATGTTTGTTCTCCCCCAGCCCCCCTGGTTTTCATACCAAGTGAAAAGTTTGTAACTTTCAAGAACTTGCAGACTTTTCACTCAGTATGAAAAGTTGCAGACTTTTGACTATACTTTTGACTGTATGAAAAGTCTGCAACTTTTTATAGGAGTGAAAAGTCTGCAACTTTTGAAAAGTTGCAGACTTTTGAAAGTACAGAGTCAAAAGTGACTTTAAGAGTACAGAGTCAAAACTTTGCAAGTTTTCATACCAAGTGAAAAGTCTGTAATTTTGAGAACTTGCAGACTTTTCACTCATATGAAAAGTTGCAGACTTTTGACTGTATGTAAAGTCTGCAACTTTTCATAGGAGTGAAAAGTCCACAAATTTTGAAAAGTTGCAGGCTTTTTAAAGTATGGAGTCAAAAGTGACTTTAAAAGTACGGAGCCAAAAGTTTGCAAGTTTTCATACCAAGTGAAAAGTCTGTAACTTTTTTAAAGGTGCAGACATTTCACTTGGTTTGAAAAGTTGCAGACCTTTAACTCTGAAAAGTCTGCAACTTTTCATAGGAGTGAAAAGTGTGCAACTTTTCAAAAGTTGAACACTTTTAAAAGTACGGAATCAAAAGTCCGCAACTTTTCCAAAGTCACGTAACTTTTCCAAAGTCACTTAACTTTCGTTATGCTGTGTTTTGCCGGACAGCAGCTTGGGTTGCTACCTTGTAAACAAGGTTCTTTGAGATGGCTCCAAACATTCTCACAAATACCCACCCTTCCAGCCCGCATGGAATATTTTCTTATATTTCTAGAAAGGGTTGAAAGGAACTGTCATTCTGAGGGGGAGAGTGTTTTTTATACTAGAGGTGCTCGAGACCATCATGCAGTCTATTATTTGGATAGGATGAGCATGCACAACCCAGTTGTGAGAATGTTGGGAGCCATTTCAAAGGACCTTCTTTACAAGGCAACAACCTTCTGATCAGCACATGGGGAGGAGCTGTTTGTAAACTAACAACCTTATCTCCCAGCCCAATCAGTGTCCCTGTGTCCAGCTGCTGCTGCTGCTGCTGGAGCTACTAGGAGGGACAGGAAGGTGAGGGATGGGGACAGGAGTCAGGGAGGGGAGGCATAACAACTTATTGGGGGAGAAGCTGGCTGCAGCCTTCCCCCCAGACATGCAACTGCGGGGCCCCACCTAGCCGTGACTGTGCTAGCTCTGCTTTGCCTGGGGGGAGGCGCAAGGCGAGCAAGGGCAGGGCTGGGGGGGGGGCAGGTATGCTTGCCTTCCAGAACAGTGAACTATTGTTGAGACTACAATAGTCAGCGTTTACAGAGTTCCGCTCCTCAATGCATCGCTAATTACAGAGCTCATAGGGGGATGGACGCAGGCGCCTCCAGGCTCTCCGACAGGAGAGAGGAGCTCAAGTGTGCATGCACGAACCAGCAGAATTGATAGTTTATCACTAATAACTCGGTTTTGGCTGCATCAATCAATATCATATTTCAGAAGCACTTGTTATTGATCTCATTCTCGAAGCCAGTGAATTTTGGGGTCTCAACTCATCCAGGGGGAGGAGATATTGATGAATCAAATACCTGCGGAAGTTGTGAATTTTGACCACAAGTAATTAACGTTATAACATTTTATTTTCCTAATGGATCTTTTTCAAACTTTGTGGATATGATGGCCCTCATAACTTACAGCCATGGTTAAATTTTCAGAAATGTAGGTCAAGTGGTTTCTGCAAAATCGGGGCTTCAGCAGTCCCCTGTTTATAATGAAAGGTGGATGTACATTTAAGTATTCAGGTAGCTACCACTGCCTGAAAATTAAAATAGACTAGCCTAAATACCTATATAATATCTAATCTCTCTATATATGTTGTACACAACTAATATCTATCTAAATGCCTATAGTATCTATCTATCTATCTATCTATCTAACTATCTATCTATCTATCTATCTATCTAATCTATCTATCTATATAATGTGCAGGGTAAGGGAGAAGGTAAAAGGTAGGGTATATGAGGAAGGAAAGGAATTGGTAATAGATTTGTGTGCAAGCACCAGTTCTGTAAAATGCAACTTGACAAGCAGACCTCTCACAGAACACAGAGGAAAACACATGGCTCACTCATTATAAAGGGTTGCAGTGCCCTCCCCCACAGCCCCCTGATTGGTTTTGGGAGGCAGCAGACATTGAGCAATCACAGACTGCCATGAGACTTTTGGGGCCTGATTGCGCTGCTCATTGGCCAGCGATGCATCCATCAGACACTGCGGAGCTGCTTGACCCTCCCAACACAGGCACAGTTCAAGAGTTCAAGCCTCTTTAGGGCTCCGAAATGTCTGCTTCCTCCTCCACTCTCTATTTCCATCAAATACAAAACTGCAACTGTCACTAATAATGACAACGATAACGACATTGTCATTTTCATTATCATTGTTGTTATTCTCGGTTGTCATTTTTGTTACTGCAATAACGATAACAAAAACAGCAATTGTCATTATCGTTATTATAATAATGAAAATGACATGCACATCCCTAATTGCAAAGGGGAGAGAGAACCCTGAATAAACTCCCAGGTCCCCACTGCTGCTGCAGTCTGCCTTGTACTGCTGCCGACACCTCTGAGCATTGTGACGAGCCAGCAGCAGCAGTAGTACAAGGCAGACAGCAGTGGTGGAGGAAGGCCAAGAGTGAATTCTGGGAGAAAGAAAGAAAATTGTTAGTCCCGACAAAATGTATGTATTTCTACTGCACAGATTTACATTTTCAGTATGCCATACAAATGAATCAAACTCTTTTTTATTTTCAAGTGTTGGCAGGTCTTCATAAACTGGTTATAATTCCAGCTATATATTTATGTTATAAAATTGTCACAAAATCAGCTGCAAGAATACTTGCCAACAGCATACCATGAACAAGTCCAGGAACTAAATTTGATCTATTAATAAAAAAATAATAATTGAACTAGCAAATGGAGTGGAAATCGGGGAAACTGGATATTACTCATGTTGAAGCAAATAGAAAAGTCTGAATTTGTGAATAATATTTGGATTTTTAAATAGCACTCCAAATATCCAAACAACTATTTGCACTGAAACAAATATTTGCATAGTCATTAACTCCATGAGCAGTAGCCAAAATGAAGTAAATGGCAAAACAAAAGTAACTATTTTTTTTTTTAAAGTAGAGTTATAACAGATATGTGGAAACCAGATTAACAGATATGTGGAAATCCGTCACATGTTGGATTTTTACACACCATTCCAAAAACATGGATAATCTCTATGGATGTAAAAAGGGTAATCCTTCTCAGGCTTGGACTCCTTATGCAGTCCCACTACCCATCTTGGCGGACACTTTTGCTGACTGCTGTTTCTCACTCTCCTGGGAACCCGATTATGGCCCCAACACCACCACAGTCTCTCTGCTGACCACAGGTCAGCAAAGCACCTTTACGTGCTTTCCTTCCAGTCACTAATGATGGTCCTTCCATTCCCTCCAACTACATGCACTGTGAGAATTCTGTTTATCTTTCTCTTCCACTCTCTCCCTCAGGGCTTCTTTGACCTGATTCTGAAACCAGCACAAACCCTATGCCAGTGTGAAGAGATGAAATGGCCAGCCAGCAATTCCATCTGTAGAGGGACCATGACCAAAATGGACCAGTGAGATGATGTCCCAGATCAGAGCTGGAGCTAGAGCTGTTCCTACCAAGCTGACCTGCCTGACCAGAGCATTTATATGTGCCATTGCTTGATGGCAGCAACAGAGGGCCTGCTTCATCCACTTTTTCATTCTGTGTTCCCTCTTGTGTGTGCGTCTGTTTGCCAAGTGTCTTTTGAGCATAAATAACAACCTGATGAACAGCTAAATACAGAGTTATCTACAGAACTAACCTTTCCCCTGTCCCCATAAGAAAGACCGTGTTTTAAAAATTGAGCAACTGAATTCATTTCTCTTTTACCACAAGAAGGACTTTGGGTAAAAACAAACATGTAGGTGGTGAGGCAGCTCCCCAGCCAGGCCTGGGACGGAAAACCACAACTGCCATGCCAGATTGGCAAGCAGTGTGAAATAAAACTTGCCTGCCACTGGGAGAGCTGTCCCACCACCTGCACAACCTGGGTAGGAGGGGACTGCAACAAATGTACAGGTGGCCAACCCTGCCCTTATCCCTGCACCATGATATGCTGCCCTGTGCCAGGGATGGCAGGGCCGAACAAACGTGCTGACCTGCAGGGACCTGCACTGGCCCTTGTGGGTGGCCCTTGGCCTGGGGTGGGCACCTGGGCCAGCTGCCTACCTGCCCCGGGCAGAAGCAGTCCCACATCTGGCAGCGCGTGAGTGCATGTGCCATCCCAGGCCACAGTGGGCCAAGATGGGCCACAGAGGGTCATCGTCATGTCTGATAACACCCTTTGTTTAACCAAGAAAATTGATTCTTATCCACCCTATGATAAAGGGCTTGTTTTGACAGATTCATTTCTTGCTTTTGATTTTGAAGTGTCCCGTGATTTGGGTTTTCTGCTTTCTCCATACCTTTTCTCTGCTGTGCAATAATATATATATATATATTAATTTAGTTTACATTTTGAATGCATCCTCTTTGGAAAGTAAGAAAACTTAGGCCTCTGTGCTCTGTAATCCTCAGACTATAACAACTGACATTATATTGTCTAGTTACAGAAAACTATTAACACTCTCAGCAATTTGAGTCCATCTGTTTTAATACAACAGGTCAGGTGTCCCCTCAGCTGGTCAGGTGTCTGGGATGCAGGCTCACACATATCTTGAGCTATTATCCTCCTACTTTCTAGGGCTTTGTTTGCTGCAGGAGAACCTCTCGTCATTAGTGAGCAAAGGAGAGTTAGAGAGAGAACCCCTTGAAGTCCAGTTTCAGGAGGGGTGTCAGACAAACCCACAGGGCATGCTCCCACCACCCTTATTTCCTGGGGCCCAAGGGAATTTGAAGACAGAAACCAGAACAAACCTTTGTTCTGCTAGCTGGATCAGAGGAAGGTGGTGCTTCTTGATGAGCGAAGACAGTTTTCTTTCATTCAAAGCAGAGTTAGTGTCTTTACTCTAAAGCATTTGACCCTAAGACATGTTTCCTCCACCCATACAGTATGGCCCTAGTGAATAATGCGTTGGGTTTGGATTTAGGAAAGCAGTGTTCAAATCCTGTCAGCCATAAACTCACTGCATGGCCTTGAGGTAGGCATTCTCTCTCAACCTCAGTTCTGCATTTGAAAATAAAAATAATAATAACCTACCAAACAAGGTTGTTGAGTGGGTGAGCTAGATGAGGACTTTAAAACATTTTTGAATGCTAAAAGCACTATATAAATGATTTAATTATAATCCTCTTATTACATTCTATAATACACTGAAGAGAAACAGAACAAAAACTGTATGCAGATGGCGGGGGGGTGGGGAGGACAGATTGACATTCTTCTCCCCAGGATGAGCCATTGAAAGTTAGTTAATTTAGTGGTGCAGTTAACTGTCTGTTGCATTTGCCTAAGTTGTCCTGTAGCATTTCTTCTGCTACTCTTTTGGAAATGAAGTTTATTTAGCACAACAAAGTCATTGAATAAAAATGTAGATGGATTTGAGAAGTCTTCCTGTCCCGTTTCCCTACTTAGAATGTTGTATTCATAGTTTTAGAATTAAATTTCTGCTTAACCAGTTGAGTTGGGCCTAGAATTATAGTTTTAAAATGTCTACATATACAGGGCTCTAAGATAGAATGGGTGGGATTATCGGTATCGGATTAATACGATAATACTGATCATTGTCGATATCGGATTAATCCAGTAATACCGATAATTGTCGGTATCGGTATATCATTTTTTTAACATTGCCGGTTTCTCTCGGCTTTTTAACATTGATGCCATTTAACAATGGCCGCAATGTTAAAGAACCAAGAAATCAGCAATGTTAAAAAAAACCGATATACCAATACTGATAAATCCAAAATCGGATTAATCCGATACCGATAAAACCAGTAATGGATAATTTGTCTCGAGTCCCACCCTAGATAGATAGATAGATAGAGAGATAGAGAGATTCTCAAAAACTATATTTGTCAGAGGCCAGTAGATGTGTGGATTTGTATGTTAGAGCAGCCCCCCCATACTTGGCAAATGGCATGGGCCAGTGGGCACTGGTCTCAGGATCCGCCCCCCCAAGAAGTCTGAGCAAGGATCGGGCACAGCCACCATGGGACCTAGGAAAAGGGAGTTCACCCAGGTGGATACCAGCCTGATCCAGGAAGGAGGTGATGAAGGGAGATAGCCCTCAGTAAGTACGGGGCCATTAAGAAAGGGCGTTCTCCCTGTTGTGAGAAACCACTGGTGAACAGAACCCAGGCTAGCAACAGCCTCAAAGACATGGAATATTAGTATCCCCTACCCCCCACCCCTCTGAAACACAGAAACCCTGGTGCAGCCATTAACCTTGGGTCCCTCTCACAACTCCTCCCAAATCACTGGAATGTCCTCTCCCCATTCATGCCCAGGTGTGTCCATTGTGTGTCTGTTGCCCATGGCTTCCCTAGGTCTCTTCCCTTTTGTGACACCTAAGCACCCACCTGGAGTCCCCTTTTGTCCCCCATGGTTCACATATGTATCTTTCCTTTTGTCTCACTTAGAAACCCACCTCGATGGGTCATTTGTGTCCCTTTGTCCTCCCTGTGTGTCTTTTGTAACACCCTTGAGCCTATCCCAAATCTTTTATCCTGAATCCTATAACTGCCCCTCACTTCCCCCATGCAAATTGAGAAGGTTTTGGATGCGGGCACTTGCAGATTCCCTGTGCATGTCTGTATCTTAAGAGATCTCCCAGACTTAGGTCTGCCCCTTCTTCTCAACTCCCACGAACTTCGCTGGATCCTTGGGCCGCCTGTCCCCTTTTTCCACAGGAAAGGAAAGGTAACCTCAGGTCCAGACTTCCCTGCTTGTTCTCTCTCTCTGTCTTTTCCAGATCTTCCACCCCCCACTTCCCACCTCACTTTCATTTTCCCTGCTGCTGCTTGTGTTTTCCCTTTGATCCCGCCAGCCGGACCGGGGCTGTGTTTCTCTGTTTATGTGTATAAATAAACCTTTTAGTTTTATTGAATCTTTGTCTCCCTCTTTTCCTTCACTTTTGGGGAGGGTACATAAACTGCTTGTAGCGCATATCTGTCCTCAAACTGATCTTAGGACATGCAAGAACCCCAGGTTTAACGAATTAAGCTAATTCCCCCCAAAGTTAAGGAACGGTGGATACTGGGGTACCAACTCCCCAATAGTCATGAGTGGGAGGGGGTTCTCCTGTTAACACTTACAACCTGTCCCTGCTATATAAATGTTTGTTTGTCTGTATTCAGTTCAGACCAAGAGGGAGAGAAAGAAAGTCTACATACTACCTTATTAGTATGGCAAAGGAAGACTTCCAATGAAGAGGAAAGAGTTTCCAGGCTACTTTAAGCATGCATGCAGTAGGGGCAGAAACGGCAAGTGAGTTTAATTCCCAACCAGGCCAGAGAGGCCTATAACAACACACATCAGCACAAGACAAGCTACAGCCTAACCCCCTACTGACAGATCAGCTGAAACAGGTACCCATGGGTAATACCTGAATTTTGAGGTACCACATCAGGAACCCAACAGGTTACCCAGGTCCTGATTTGGTATGCAAATAATCTGGTACTTCCAGTATCGATTTTTAATGTACTGATTCCCCGTCTGTATATCAATATACCAATTGGTATATTTAATTTATTTATTATTTAAAATTTTTGTTACCCCACCCCTCCTGCCACAGGCATCTCGGGGCAGCTTACAGTCGATAAAAACAACAACATCATCTAAAAACAAAACATAAAAGGAGGATAATAAATTACCCCACCCCACCCCACTCCCCCCACCCTATCACCCTTCTCCCCCGCCAAACACCTGGTGGAACAACCAGCTCGTACAACTTCTACGAAAAGAGGGGAGATCCATAGCCAGCCAAGCCGCAGGTTAGAAAAGTGAAAAATCAGCATGGAAATGGAGGGCGTGGAAGTGAACAGAAGTAGTTTTCCTGGCTCAGAGGTTGGCTTTCTGTGAGCAGAAAGTTGTTTTTCTGGGACAGAAAACCAATAAATAAATGTCTTAAGATATTAAATTGCAAAAAAAAAGTAAAACCATTGGAACCAGAAGTAGTTTTCTAGGACTGCAAGTTGCCAACAAATTGATGGAAGTTGACAGAAAACTGATACATCAATGTTGGAAGTTGGTATATTGGTGAAAAAGTCCCCAAATCAGTACCAGAAGTCAACATTCTGAGACTAGAATTCGATATTTCGGGTCATCGGGTACCCGAATGAGTTAACAATTGGTATCTGATGTTGTTGGGTTGATTCGGGTACCTGAAATTCAACAAGTATGCCCATTTTTGTGGTTTACTCATTTCAGCTCTAATCAAGACTGTTGTCTGAGGTAGAGGATTTACTTCAATAAAGTCAGTCACGGAACCGCAGGACAATCTTCCACTGTTAAAGATTGGGGCCAATCCAGTACTTGCACATGAATTGTGCACGAGATGTGCGCGTGTGAATGTTGTGCAGGTGTTGTGCAACGGTTGTACACCACAGCACGCATGTTGGCCAGCTGCACATGTGGTTTGTGACAGTTGCACAATGCCTGCGCAACATTTGCATGCATGCACCTTGTGCACAGTGCTGGACAGACCCAATGGGAATTTTGTCATTAATTTCATTGAGGGGAGGATTACACCACCAGTATGTGAAATAGTTTTCTGTTTTAATGTCCATAGAACAGTGGGGTCCCAAACCTTTTGTCTGGAACCCCATTTTAAGATTTAAATATAATCTTGTGACCCCCCCGACAGCAATGAAAACACACAAATATATATATCAGTCAGAATTGTGACTGACTCCCCCCACACATCTGCAGATGGCATGACTCCACTCAAGGACCTCACTCTTTTTTGGGGGATACCCAAATCTCTGCCATAGTTTTATCTGTTAGGAATGGTGGCCCACGTCAGCTAACAAAATGAACTAGTACATAAAAGACCAACACAAAGAGCTTGTAGAGCAAACTAATGAAGAATCAAATAATTTACAGCAGCTGGCAGAGTGCTCTTAATTTGAGGAAAGGCCCCTCACTTGACTAGATTACTCTACAATACAGAGCTATAGCTAAATACATATGGCTATGTTCTGGCTCGAAGCAGCAAGATAGTTCCAGTAGTGCAAAGGCCATTATCAAGAAATGGCAAGTTGACCGGACCACATAAGAGGGCAAAGGCCGCTCAGTGCTTTCTAAACCAAGTAAATAATCTACCCGCCCCTTCAAAACTGTTTCTCCATCTTCTGCTCTTGATGACACTGCTGTCTCAGTGGTTCCCATCTTTGAGGTTGGGTTGGCATACTGAGGCTGCCTTGAAATGTAAATTTCACTCCACACAGACGGGATTTAGCACAGCCAGAATCAATTCAACAGAGAAAGGGGGTCGTTTCATTCTAGAAAAAGTAGGTCAAATGCCACAGTTTGTGACAGAAAAGAGAAGGTGAGAAAGAGCAGAAAGGAGGGAAGAGGAATAACAAAGAGGGGAAAAGAGGTAATGATGAAGATGACGTTCATTTTATTTTATATTTTTAGTAGGTGCTTTCATGCCTCCTGACCATAGCTCCAAGTCTCTGAATACTGGCTGGAGAACAAGGTTTGCTTGATTAGTGAGTTTCTGTATTGGAATGCTGTACATCTCTCTAGCACTTTTTCTTTAGAGATGTCAAAGTGCTTCTAAAAAGGGAAACAAGCATTGGTAGCCCTCAGTTTTGGAGATTTTAAACAATTTCCCTAACGTAACACAGCAGAGACAGGAATAGAAGAACCCATCAATTGGGGCTCCCAACTGAGTGCGCTATCCATTTGACCTCATTACTTCCCTGGCATTATGGCTGTGATAGTCCATGGAAGGAAGACAGGAGTGGCAAAAGTGGGAGGAGCCAGTGAGGCCCGGTTTCCTCCACCACAATTTTGGGGGACCAAAAGAGCATGAGGAGGCAGGGAAATTTCTGTAGCCAGTACTCATGTTTCTGAGAAGCACATGAACACGCCATTCAGAGACATAGCTAGTGGCACTGCTAAAAGTGACAGGACTTCTAGGTAGCAGGCCTTCCAGGGTAGGATGCCATCAGACGTCAGGGCCCAGGGGCAAATATTATCACACGAATACATACTTTTGCAGATAAACTTTTTTGCAAGCCCGTAGACAGATGTCCTACATCAGGGGTAGGCAACCTTTTCCTCCCCAAGTGCCATTTTGAAAACTAGTTCAAGTTGCAAAGCCACACAGCAGTTGGGGATAGGAGTGCTTAAGGAGTAGATTCAGGAAGAGGAGGGATCAGATCAGGGATCTGTACCATGAATCTATCCCCTATCCTTGTGTGCATGCACTCATTTCGGTTCCCTTACCCTGAGCTTTCAAGTGCTTGGGGATAGGAACTGAATCAAGTGGGCAGATTCAGAAACTGGAAAGGGCCCACAAAAAGACTAGCCCCAGGCTGCATTTGGCCTGATGTTCTCCACCCCTGTCCTGCACTGATGATGTCCTGTTAAAAAACCACAGTAGGTTCTACTAGCTCTTGGCCAACAATATGGTCTCCTTGAATAAAAGTCTCTGGGTAACAATGTGCAGTTAAGTTGGAAAATATTTACAGTTAGGCCACCAGAACATGGAGTGCTAAAATGGATTAAGTTCTTGCAGAACTGGGGCCATGGTAGAGTCTTGTGGGGTTGGGTCCCACAGGCTGAAGTCTTAAAGGGTAGCCTTAAATATCCACTTGCTAAAGACTCCCAGGCAATCAGCTGTGTACTCCCTACCCCGTCCATTTCCCACCAACCAAAATATGTGAAATAAAATTATTGAGACCTTCCCTCAAAAACAAGCAAACAAACAAACATAACCCTGAAATGAATGTCTGAATGAAATGGACATTGCAACCTACAATCATAGGTTGATTGCAGCCTACAATCATAGGTTCAATTAGGGTGGCCATGCCTCCCCTTTAAAAGAGGACACATATGAAAAATACATGCTGCCGGGCTGCATTGGTTCCCATGCAGCCCTGCACCATGTATTTTTCATAAGTGTCCTCTTTTAAAGGGGAGGTATGGCCACCTTAGGTTCAATAGTGTTTTGAACCTGCTTTGTTGGACCTGAATCTAAGTGAGCACATTTTAATTGCTGCAGATGTTCATTCCGACTGTAGCCCTGACACTTTCATGCAAAGTCAGTAAGGCTCAGCAGAGACAGGGCTGTTGCAGGTGGCAACTGGAGTTTGGCTGAGAAGCTCAAGGCCCTCTTTCTCCCTTGGGAAGGGGAGGGGGAAGAGGGCTGTGAGCTGCTCCCTGACTCTGCCGCCAATTGCCTGAATCACCCACCACAGCCCTGTCTCTGCTGAGCTGTGGTAAGACTCACAGCCCTATCCCCATTCCCATCTCAGGGAGAAGGAGAGGAGTAGGGATGGGCGAACGCGGTTCGGCAGTTCGGAGTTTGGCCAGAACTCGGCCTGTTCGGACGACCGAACTCGAACCCAAACGTGAACATACCGAACAAACCGAACACCGAACGGCGAAATAGCCGAACAGTTCGGTCAGTTCGGATCACGTTCAGATGAGTTCGGGTGGCAAAAAAAGGTTCACTGGAAGGTCAAACATTACAGGGAGGTGTCAATCACTGAGGAACAGACTTCCAGGCACCAGGGGTGGAGAGGCTTGCAAGAAACGAAACTAATTATCTGCCTCCCCCCTTCCCAACACCTTCTGTTCCTGAACAGCAGGTGTTGAGTAGGATGTTTAGATTGCTTTAAGTTTCATTTCATTTTTGTAATGAAATGAAACTTAAACCATAAACTGAAACCTTGTGTTATGCACTGTACAGACTCACTGAGTATGTAATGTATGTATTTCACTACAGACTCCTCTTCTGTTTGTGATTCCCCCCNTAGGAGTTAGCTTAGTGATTGAGATAGCATTAGTGATTTAGTTTTAGTGTTTGTAGGAGTAGGTCTGTGTACTTATTAGATAATCCATTTAGTTCATAGCATTTAGAATAGTTAATAGCAATTAGATTTAGTGTAGATAGATATATATAATATTAGATAAAATAAATAAATAAATAAAAACCATATAAAAACCAAAAAACCAAATAAAAAACAAAAGAAAACCATATAAAACCCAATAAAAAAACAAAAAAACATATAAAAAACAAAAAAAAACCATAACAACACTTCCCGAACAGCCGAACCAAACAGCCGAACGGCCTAACCGAACAGCCTGTTTGGACGACCAAACCGAACAGCCGAACCCAAACTCGGCAAACTAGCTGAACTGACGAACCGAACGGACAAACCGAATGCAGCCAAACCAAACGGACGAAACGAACGGACAAACCGAACGCAGTCGAACCGAACGCAGCCAAACCCGATCCGCGATCTGTTCGCCCACCCCTAGAGAGGAGATAGGAATAGAAATATAGCCCAGTTCAGGAGAGACAAGACTTCAGAGGCCTGTTGTGTGTGCACAAGGTGTGCATTCCCAAAACATGCCTCCCACATGCACGGAGCGCCCAAAGACATTTAGTAAAATACATAATTATGCAGAACTAAGTATGAGCTTAAGATACAAAAAAGCAAAGTACAAAGAAAAGGGTGTATCCTTAAAATATTATCTAGAGGTGCTTTGTTTGGGGCACTCAAAGCCCAAACATTATGCCTTATGAAATTCTCACTAGCAAAATGTAAAGATTAGATCAACCCAGAGAAGTAATTAAGTAAAAATACTGGCTGGTCCGGTATTCAGGGTCTTATCGCTGCAGCCTTCTCTCTGATTCAGTGGTCTGTGTGGCTGAACTGGCACTGTTCCCTAAATGAAGCCATGGGCACGCTACGACTTACATGAGTGAACCTCCGTTATCTCAGATGGTGAATCCTGCTGCATGTTCTTACAGAATCATAGGGCTAGAAGAGAACTCCCAGGTCATCTAGTCGAACACCGCAGGGAACACTGTCCCTAAACCATGACTGACAGATGATTATCCATCCTCTCCTTCAAATACACCAATTAAGGGGACTGTACAATCTCCCTTGGCAACTTCTTCCATTGCACAATGGTTCTTACTGTTGGGACGCTATTCCAAATATTTAATCCAAATCTACCTTCCTACAATTTAATCCCATTGCTTCTGGCGCTAAGCTTCAGTGACAGTCTTTTAATTAATTGAAACCTGTTATCATGCCTCCTCTTAATTTTCTTGCCTCCGGGCTTAAACATGCCCAGTTCCTTCAGAGTTATTTTTACATGCAGAGGTCACTGTTGGTCTGGTTGAACTAAACACTAAATCACCCTTCGAAGTCCGAACAACTTTGGACTAAATTAGGCATATTCTATTCTGGCTTTCACATCATTAAAAGAATCCTTAACTAAATTCCCCATCTCCTAATCCATGCTCTGACTCCCCTGCTCTCCCCTGCTCTGACATCCCCACTCTGGCAGTCCCCCACCCACCCAGTAGCCCTCCACTACCTCTGTTCCATCTATTTCAAAGTCCTATCACTCCCCATCAGTCATGGGAAACTGGTAACTGTCAATCCTATGTGTAGTGGAGGGAGACACAGGAGTGGGAGCTGGGCATCAGGTTCTATAGGGTCTCCAAAAATTGGGGGGCACATGACCCCCATGACCCTTCCACAAGTCACCTATGACATCAGCCTGAGTGACTCCCCACATCCACTCCCTTCCTCCAGTTTCCTAGTTCCCACCCCTTGAGTAGGAGCCCTGCCCCCTACCAACACCAGTGACTCCCACTCCCTCTGCTTCTCCCAACTGATCCCTCCCCTTGTCCGGCACATGGGCTATGGATTCCCCACTGCTGCCACGTAGGAAGGAAAAGTGGCTGAGGCCAGCCCTAGACTATTCAATTCAGCTTCATTTACTCCATTTTGGATAGTCATTGCAGAG
>QEPC01003936.1:405536-433747 GCA_003113815.1 Sphenodon punctatus
GGGTAGGGGGGAACAGCATAGAGGTGGGATGCAGGGTGGTGGCGGGGTGGGGGGAACAGCCTTGGGGTGGGGGTGGGGTGGGTGGGAAAATAGGCTCAGCCTAGGAGGAGGATGCAGGGGGGGATGGGTGGAGGGGGAGAGGTTGGGTACAGGGTGGGGGAGGGAGGAATCAGTGATCCCTCCCTCCCCCACCCTCCACCCATCCCCCCCTGCATCTCAGTCAGCTAAGCTGACTCAGCTTACCTGCTCAGTGTCTGACAGTCATCTGCTCCATCCTGAAATGTTCTGCAAACTTCTGTTGCATTGCCGCTCGCCCCCCCCCGCTCTGAACTGCGGATGGGGGGGGAGCGGCAGCGGGAACTGGCGCGCGGAGTAAGACTCTCTCGGGTGATTGAGGTAGGGAGCAGCGTGCATGCGCGCTGCTCCCTGCCTCAGTCCCCCGAGTCAAGCTATCTCGCCAGGGCTGTCAGCGCGACCACCCTGGTGAGATCTTCCATTGTGCCTATTGAGTGCAATGGAAAGGCTAGCCCCTCCCTCCACAGCACGTCCCATGCGTGCTGTGGATGGAGGAGTTCAGCTGCCCAAATCGCGTTTTCCATAGAAAAGCGCTGTTTGGGTGACTGAGCAGCAGCCTTTTTGTCCCACTCCCTTCGGGGACCCACTTCCTCTCCCTGAAGACTGGGTGGGTCCCCGAAGGGAGAAGAACACAGTGACAGCCTCTGCAGCAGCTCAGGAGAAAGAAAACTTAAGAGGTTCTGTGGCTGAAGAGTTATTCCATGCCCACATTGCCCATGTAGCAGCAAAAGCTTGACAGAAGAGTAGGTATTTTTACACACACCTTAAAGTTCCAGATTTTCAATCTTCTGGGATTACAAGTCCACAAGTAAGTTCCAGATGCATTTTTCACACACACTCTGCCCTGAGGCAGTTCCCGGATGCATTCTTCACACAAACACTGCCCTGAGGCAGCCTAAAGTAGCTGTAGACGTGAGGGGCTTCCATGGAAACCAAGTGACCACAGGTACCCGAGCAAAGCAGTTTACTGGGAGAACTTTTTACACACAAAAGTTCTGGGAGAAGTTCTACGTAGAAGTTCAAAGAGCTGGATGTTTAAGATCTGGGTGAGTGATTTAGACACACAGAAAGTTCAAGATATAACAGCAAACATGAAGGAGAAATGTGTGTGTAAAAACACTCATTGTCACTCATCTGAGAAATGATGGTCAGGAAACACTGGGACCAATCCCATGCCCTGAGTGCACGCACATATATGCATTTCAGACCCGTCTTCCAGGGTCTCAGGGTATGGGGGAGGATAGGGTCCAAGACCCGCCTATGCACCCATACCTGCGGGACCCCCAGAGGGGGTCACAACAGTAGGCCCCCCGAAACAATGCCAACAAGCCCGACCGCGACAACACCACCGCCGGAAACACCGCCAGAAGCCGGTTCCCCACCACCAGCAACATAAACGTGGCGGGACCCAGCGGGACAACAGGAAGCTCCATGCCCCACCCAGACACATCCTGGTCCATCCCAGAGGACACGCCGCCTACCTCGCAGCCACGGTGCTCAGAGCGCCTGCGTCAGCGTTCGGTGTGAGATGTCAGGGATAAAAGGAGCCTGTGAAAGCCCCTTCAGTGGTGGTGGATCAGTGCTCTTAGCCTGTGAAACTTGCCCCCGACCTTTCAGCTGTTGTGACTGTGCATGGATCCTCAAGACCTGTGAGCCAGTGCAGAGAGAGAGAGAGAGAGAGAGAGAGAGACTTGGTGTGTGAGTACTTGTGCCTAATTGTGTTCACCTTAAACCTTATCCTCTCTTCCTGGTTACTGGGATGCCCATTCCTTGCGCGTGTGCCCTCTCCGTCTGTCCCTATCCCTGGGTCCCTTATCACCCCCACCCCACTACACCTCCTAGTGCCCGTACCCTGGGTCCTGGTTCCATGTGGGTGGTGGATTGGGTTGTGCCTGTATGTAGGGTGTTCCTGTCATGGGACAAGCATAGCGCTTCGCCTCCCCAGGATGATCTAGTCCGGGGAGGTTTCCTTCCAATGCCAAATACGATCCTGAGGGAATTCTTTTCAAGCAAGTGCCATTGCCTCGGGGGGCTCGACCCTTCCCATTCAGGACACCGTCCCTCTCCTCACAGTGCAAAGGGCACACATCTCCATAGCGATTGCATTGTGCCACGCAGAACCTGCGCAGGACCCAAATGGATCTCACTTGGGATTGCAACCACTGTTCTACTTTACCCTCATCAGAGGGACCAGGAAAGCAAAGAGACATTGCTTGATGGACATTGCTGAAACAGGCCTCAGCATTCACGATCTGAATAATTTCTCAAAGGCTGGGAACATGGATTCAAGGCTTATCGTAAGATTGAGTTAGTAAAGAACTATAGATATCTGGGTGTCTGCTTCTCCTCCGATATGTCATGGAAGCATCATTTGCAATTGGTCAAAAGTAAGGGGTTACAATCCTCCTGGGCCATAATAAGATTTCATGGCTCTGACGCTAGGAGATCTATTCAAGCGCCTCTAAAAACCTATGAGGCTAAAATTAATTATCAGATGACCTATGGTACTGATGGTTGGGGCTTTGTAGTTAGAGACGATATCGATATCCCTCAGAATAAGTACTTTCCCACATCTTCCCCTGCAGCTTTTTAAAGGCTTGAGACAGATTTGGATTCTGTTGCCACTAAAATTGTCATCCATTTGATAGGATTTTGGTTCAAAGTCCTTACTTATTCGCCACTTTGTTTGTCTAAAATGTTCCTTATTGAAGATAATGGTCATTTTTACACACACCTTAAAGTGCTGGTTTTTCAATCTTCTGGGTTTACAAGTCCACAAGTACTTCAACTTCAAAGATATTTTATTGTGCTGGCACATTGGCCTTGACAAATAACAAAAAGATAGCACACAATAATCCAAGAAAACTTAAAACGCTTAAATGCAGCAAATTAAAATTAAACAGCATATAAACACCGAAATTGGAAAAACAAAATCTAAATTCCCACAATCATTTCCAGAGCGTTTCAGAACCCCCCAGCCAGCCTTCCCCTAAGCTGGCTGGGAGATCCTCTGGATTTCCCGCAGGCGATACTTACTTGCTCGCAATGCAAAATTAGCCACTGCTCGAGTTACATCCGGAGAAATATCCCTGAGCAGAAAAATGAGCTTCTGAAGATCAGATCTGTCTACTGAATGCCCCATATGCAAACACATTTGGGCTCTGAGCCCACTATACAATGGGCAGTACAAAAGATAATGCGGGAGGTCCTTGACAACCTTCTCATTACATATACAGAGCCGATCAGAGTATCTCCCGGCAGCATACCTCCCCTTAAGAACTTCCGTGGCCATGGTCTGACATCGTAGTGATGTGAACGTGTACCGCAATTTAAATTGGGAGATTACCCCCTATATAAACTGGGCGCGACCTCCCTGCAGCCCAGTACTTATAGCATGGTGCTGTCTTGATACTAGCAGCAAGCGTTCTATTACCATGGAGGTCAATATCTTTCGATCTGTCCCGAATAAGTTTTAACCTCTGTTTAAATGTACATGTCAAAAAAACTCAGGGGAAAAGCCCAGATCGTTTATCCTCCTTTTCGTCATCTTCCACCAAAAATTAGTGGGACCCGACGACTGATAAAATTCTTCCAGGCATAGCCTGACCAGGGATTCTGAATGGGTGTGTGTCGATTTTAACCAAAGACCAAGAATTAAATCCCCACACCTTTTTTCCCAAGATGTCACCCCTGCCTCCAAGGTACACATAACAGAGCTTGTACTACGTGGGACCCCCAGCAGTCTTTTAACAAAAGAGTTTTGGATTCCAGCCAAAGACCTTACAATACCGGGGTCATTTCCCCACACGGGGACCCCATAGGATAACTTGGACAGTACTTTGGCAACAAAGACCTTTAAAGCTGGCAAAAACATATGTCCCCCACAAGAATAATAGAATCTCAAAATCATTATAACAACTGGGTTTGCTGCCTTCCTTAAGGCATCCACGTGTGCCTTCCAGGAGCCGTTAAAGGAGAAGATCAGCCCCAAATATTGAAAGTATTTTACCTGTTGCAGGGGAACACCTCCCATTTTCCAACTAAAGGCCTTATACACTGGGGCAAAAATCATAATTTTAGTTTTTTCATAGTTGACTATTAAACAGTTCTCTACATAGAGAGCATCAAAATCCGTTAATAGTCTCTTTAGTCCAAAACGTGAGGAGGACAGCAACACCGCATCGTTGGCGTAGAACAAGCAAAAAAGCCTTTCTCCCCCCCCCAACCTTGGTGCCATATATTTGTCCTGCGCTCTCAAATGCAGAATTAGATCATTTATATATAAGTTGAAAAGTGAGGGGGGCAGTATACATCCTTGTCTGACCCGTTTCTGTACAGAGATTAAATCAGAGAGGGTACCCTTATTATTCAATCTCACTCTCATGGTAGAATCTGTGTAAAGGGCCTTCTAAGCAGCAGCAATCTACGATCGATCCCTAGTGCACTTAACTTGCACCATAGTTTGTCCCTCGAAATCATGTCAAAAGCCGCCTTGAGGTCGATGAAAGCGGCATATAGCTTTTGCTTTTTAAGTTTAAATCTCTGTATTAGATTATTTAAGACCAGGCACTGATTTATTGTCTATTGAGAAGAGCGAAAACCAGCCTGTTCAATTGCCAAGGCATGCCCATCCTCCATCCAGTTCTGTAATTTGCCCAAGAGAAATTTGGGGTAGATTTTCCCTACAACACTGAGCAAAGAAATAGGCCTGTAGTTGGAAGGTAAATTATGATCCCCTTTTTTAAATATTGGAACAACTGTAGCTGTTTTCCATGCAAAAGGTATATTCCATGAAAGATTTACCACCGTAAACAAATGTGCAAGAATCTCCGCCAACCATTGAGGGTTGACTTTAAAGAGATCTGGGGGTAAAAAGTCAGGCCCCGGGGTTTTCCCCGGTTTCAATGTAACAATCAAATCCACCACTTCTTTGGGCTTAGCAGGTGGCCAAGATGGCAAATCCTCCTCAAAGGAGCCCAAAACTGACATTTTATATGAATACTCATAATATAGCTGGGGAAAATGGTTAACCCATTCTAATTGATGGATTTTTGGCTCCCTATAAATGACTGTGCCCTTAAATCTATTAACTATCTGCCAGAACTTCCGATCATCTTTCAAGCAGATCACCTTATATAGACCTTCCCATTGGGAATGGATAAAGGCCTGCTTCTTCCCCTTCAGTAGGCTTTTATATTCCACAGCCAAACGCTTATATGCTTTCATTTCAACAGTCCTTGACGTGGTCCTAAATTTTCCCACTGCCCGTCGTAATTTTAGCTTAGCCATACGGCAATCCTCATCCCACCAGGTGTTCTCCTTAAATGTAGTGAATTTTATACTAGTTACAGACTGGGTCAAAAAAGGCTGCAGAGTCTGAGTCAGATTCTCATACAACTGCATGACTTGTGCCACCACCTGAGCCTGGGTTAAACACTTATGCATAATCTGTACTTCCTCTGAACGGCAGAAGGAAAAAAAATTCTGTTCTATACTTGCGGTCCATCTCAATCTTTGCTTACCACTCACTTCCAACCTACCATCAGGGACACGGCCCGGACCCTGTCTGAATCCAAGCCCCAGATCCAGTATCAATGTTATTGGGAAATGATCACTCCCAATTTGGGGATCCATCAAAAATTTACAGACACAAGCATATAAACCATATGAGACCAACGCATAATCTACGATGCTGCCTCCCTTTCCCTTTATACAGGTCAAATTACCTGCCTCATCCCCAGCTACTGAACCATTCAAAATCTTAAGGGGAAGAACCTGGAGCGTCTGGGAAAAAAACTTCCCTGCCAAAGAGATCTTTGTGTCCTGGAAGCACCTCCGAACCCCACAGTTAGCCCCGGGTACCCACTCCAAGAGTTGAGGATTGTCTAAAGCTCTCTCCAATGTGGCGTCGTCACTGCCAATCCTAACATTGAGGTCACTCGTGATCAAAATTTCTGCCCCAGGAAACTCCTGGAAGAGATCTAATATCCATTTCCCACAAACCTTCCAGCCTTCATATTTTATTTTTCCCGGAGGGTTACACATGTTGACCAATATAAGAGCTCTCTTATTTGCTGTAAAGTCACATTTTAGAATTAGACAATCTGAATCATCCTTTGAGATTGGTAGAGACATCACCTCCAGGTCGGTGGAGACCATTATTGCCAGCCCCCCTTTGGGGCGCCCTCGCCTATTTTCCTTCTCTGCATCCCTCACCCAGATTTGAAAGCCTTCTAATTCTATTTCCTCTTTCATAATCCAAGTTTCTTGTAAAAAGATAACATCAAATTGGCGTAGAAAAGCCATGAACTCTAAATTCCCAATCTTGCCTTTCCAACCTGCTATGTTCCATGAAACAAACCATACACCATACTGTGTACTGTTAGAATTAGCAGATCGGACACTCTGCAATGGTCAGGCTAGAAGCTGGTCTTCCACATCTGGAGGGGGCCCATCCGCTCCCACAACTTCATATTCCCCCACAACCTCTTGCTCAATACCCTCTTGCTCGATACCCTCTTTCATTACATGAGCCCCAACCTGCTCCCCAACTTCCAACTCCCCCTCCTGGGTCCCCATAATCTGGGTTGAAGCCGGTCTACAACCAATCTCATCCAAATATTCCTCCCTGCCCAAGTTCGTTCCACCCTCCACCGATACTTCCCCCCTGGGACCAACTGTACCCACTATACATGATCTATCTGCATCCAAGAATGGGGCAGCATCTGGAAAAAAGGAAGTAGGGGAAACCAAGGAGCTACCCTTAGGACAAGCCCCCTGTAACCCACAAAATTATCTTTTAACATTTCTATTTTCTTTTGCCATACACAGCTTGGAACTCTTATCAACCTCCTGACTGGGCGTGGCAACATCTTGTAAATATCTATACAAGTTGCCCATCTGATTTAGAATCATCCTTTGGACATCCAATGAGGAATTGCTATAAGCAACAACTGTGTACACTTCCTCAGGCCACAATTTAATTTCCTCCCTAACTATCGTTCCCTGCTCAGGATTAGCTCCCCGATCCTGACATTCTAAGAACTCCATAGCAGCGGGGGAAGGTTTCTGAGGGATAGGCACCTGAGCCAACAGATCTACAGGGGATGCCAGCTTAATTAGTTCTTCAATTACAATTGCATCCTCCTCCGTCAAACTAACAACTCTAGTCCTGGATGACAATGCTTCTTTATATACCTGTTCAATGTATATCAGATGCGCAGCCAACTGCTGCTTTTTATCCCAAATACAACCAGCTACCTCCAGGAAAGCAAACTGCACGTGAATCCCACACTTCCCTCTCATTAAATATAGATGATCCACCTTCACTATATCCTTGCTAGTTACTGGTAATGTAAGTATTACCCTTAGGTGCTCTGCCACATCTAGGGCAGAGCCCCAGAGTGGCATTTGCCCCCTGGGCAGCGGAAGTATGTGAAACACCAATGCGTCATTTTGTGACCTGTATGTCAAGTATAATATAACTTTCTACCACGTATCCGTCGCCAGCCAGACTAATGCTGTTAATTGAAAACCAACCAACACCCAAAACCTACCCCAAATAAGGCATACAGAGACATACAATAGACAGAACTTATTACAAAATAAGTGAGGGAGATCTTACGGAGCTATAGTCAAAAAGAGCAGCGATTCCCCTCAACACTTCTGAACACTCTAAGGGCACTCCAAGGGCTCACGCCCTTGTACGCACGGCCCTTAGGCACGCGGTCCAAGTGTGCACCTACGGCACGGCCGTAGACTCAGTTGCAGTTTTTAAAGTCCCCGCAGGTTTGTGAGTCTGCCCCCGACTCGCGCTTCAAGGCCGCTCTCCTGCTGGCAGCTGCGTGAGGGTCAGTCTGGCTCCCCGCCTCATCCCTCGCTCCTCACCGGGCCATAGGCTTAGCTGCAGTTTTTAAATACCTCAGGGACCGCCACGCCCTCCACGCCCCAGAGCGGCTCCTTCAGTTCGCTGGGGGTGCCTTCTTGGAGGTCCCCCGTGTTAAACGGGGGGCCACAATGGACAGGGCATTCTCGGTGGCCGGGCCACGCCTTTGGAACTCCCTTCCGGAGGAAGATCACCTGGCCCCTAGCCTGTTGACATTCCGGTGAAGTTGCAAAACCTGGCGGTTCGCCCAGGCCTTTGGGGAGGGGGGGAAGGGAAGGGTGAGGGGTTTTAGTTCCCTCACCTGATTCAGTATTTATAGTATTTTTTTTGCTGTTAAAGGCATTGAGCCCTGTTTTAATGTTTTAATATGCAAATGTTTTAAATTGCATTTTATTATTATATTGTTTTATTGTTGGAAGCCTCCCCGGGCTGCTTTAGCAGGAGGGGCGGGGTATAAATCTATTAAAATAAAATAAATAAATAAATAAATAAATAACATATGTTCTAACCTGTTATGGCTCACTTTGCCCTGGACTGACCCCGGGAGGTCAGGGGGTAACCTGGTCTGTGACTTCGGCACTTTGCCGAGTGAGAGCCCGGGCTAACCATCAACACACCCGAGGTCAGTCTGGGTAAACATCGGGGGGCCCAAGCACAAACGTGGCAGTGACCTGCAGGTCACAGAGGGACAAAGCTGGCTAGAGCAGGTTACTGTGTGTGTTTGTTTTTACCCAAAGTTTTGGTGAGGACTTGACATGCAATCTCATAACACAGCGCCAAAAGCTATAGAGCATTTATGATCAAAGCTAAAGCTGGCTCCACTAGTGAAGTGTTTGCAATGTGCAAGCATGTGGCTTTCTAAACATCCCAAGTGTCTCCTGAATAGTTTATTATTCTCCGTTTTGTGAGCCAGCTTGCATCACCAGATTTGCTACAGTTGCAAAGAGCTTCAAGAAGCCGCCTGCTAACTACAGTTGCCATGTTCTGCTGTGGTGATCTTTCATCAACATCGTGGCTGATGTGGGAAACATTCTCTTGGAGCTGAGAAGGGGACAGTGGAGACTCAGCCCATGAAAAAGTAATGGGCAGAAGACAATCTCTCGGAGATTACTTTCCATAAAATTGAATTGGCGACATCTGCTCAATCTACTGTAGATAAACAGCGAACTATTTTCCATCTCATTAACTCAGAGGATGAGATATTAAATAAACCCTGGGGCCCTCATGCTTTGTTATCACATTTAAAGCTTGTCCCAGACTCACTGCATTAATTCCTCATGCGAGGCAGAAACCTAAAACGGCACAATTCTTTTATACAGCAAACACCCATTGAAATTCCAAGATGACTTAAAAGAGAAACAAAACAACAAGAAAAGAGAAGTCTCTTCTTAATCTGACTGTCTCTAATTACTAGTCACTTAACCCTAAATTATTAACCATGTCCTCAGCAGTGATGTATGGTACATGTAAATCTCCAAACAGGATTCTAATAGAATTATCTAATTCTATTAAACCTCAAACAACTCCCCATTAAATATTTATTAGCAATCTTGCATTCACTTAAGACAGATTGGCGTGTCAGCCAAACCACTTTGCTAACTCCCTGCATTTCAGTCTTCTGAGTCAGGGATTCAAAATGGGCTAATCAGAATCGCACCTATTGATTAGCTACCAATTAGCTGGCTAATCAAAATCAATACAAATATAAAGATCTGAACAGAATTTAACAAAGGAGACTATGGATCTTCTCCTTTTTCAAAGTACTCAGTTTAAATAAACAAGTTTGGTGAAGCCCGGCTTTACTTGATTACGAAAAGCTTTCAGCTTATCCTACCGCAGGGCAAGGGTGCTGGATGTTAAGTAATTACATTTTCTTTGCTGTGCCCATGAACTGTGCCGCTAATAAATGGAAAGAACTGTTTAAAACCACTGAAGAGGTTCAATTGGATTTTGAAATTCTCAATGCAATGTGCTGTTGGGGATTTTTTTTTTCTTTTCCCTTCACTAAATTACACACAGTATAAGATGGTGACAGGGCAGAGAGACTGGAAAAATTCAAAAATGCAAAGGCAAGGACATGTATAGACAATCAGATCATACACAATAGCCATTACCCACCATCTAAAAGGGAAGGAACCATCCCAGAAGCACTGTAAGGACAACTAGAACATGTTGTAGCTACAATACTGTATCATTTCATACCAGGTATGAAACCATATTTAAATGGCAAAAGAAGAGCTATTGAAAATACCCCCTTAATCCAGTGGTCTTGACCATTTTTTATTTTATTTTGGAATTTATATTGGAATTAGACCTGAAAGTTTCCAAATCCTGTTGCTATCAGTTCAGTGGGTGGTCTTGGAACAGTCACCCTCACTCAGACTCTGTTCCCCGTCTGTAAAATGGAAATAATATTAATCTACCTCGTAGGGTTGTTGTGAAAGTCAACTAGGTAGGGGTTGTACAGTACTTTGAACACTGATGGCACAAAACTAACCTCCACTCACTGAATTCAATGGCAAAACTTCCATGGTGGAGGATTGTCCTGAGTAGGTGCTATATAAGTTATCAATAATATATGCTTCCATGTCCAGCATAGTTATTGTGATCTTTTTACTGAATCATAGAGACATGGTCCCAATGAAGGACCATGTGGGTCATCTAGACCAACCCCTTGCACTATGGCAGGATTGTCTAGACCTAAAACCACACCACCAAATGAATCCACTGAATGGAAAATGAGAACATACAACAATACCAAATTCTGCTGTGTCACAAGCAAAGGGTTGACATAGTCTGGGAACTCCTATGCCTTGAATAAGAGAAAACAAATTAGTGAAATATACTTATATGACTCAAACATCACACCCACATTATAGGGGAAGATGACCACAAAAAAACCCAACAACCTGTCACCTGCCAATTCAACCTTAGGGAAAATTGCCTCCTAGCCCCAACTATAGTGATCAGTTAGACCAGGAACGGGGAACCTTTTCCCTCCTACGAGCTACACCCACTAGTACAAGCTCCATAGACCAGATGGGAAAGGGAGGGTCCATATCATGGATGTGTGTCATAGATCCATCCATTATCCTTGAGTACATACCCTCATCTACATTCCCTTTCCCTGAGCTCGATCTTTCAATGGATCCATGAGCTAGATCTCCTAGAACTGGAAAAGGGACAGTATAACATAACTTGGAATTATGAATACTAACCTAAGAGCACTCAAGACTTTGCAGAACCTGGCCTTAAGCTAGCAAATCAGTAAATAAAGACTGCCTCAATTTAACACCATGTGATGCTTTACAGTCCTAATGAGATAGAGCAGCACATTGTTGGCTTCCTACCAATTCACTAGGGCACTCACCCAAAACCCTGGTACTTTTCACAGTATAAAAGCTGATTTTCCCCACCTGCAAACGGTCCTTTCTTCCTCTGGGGAAAGCTTCATTTACATCAGTGGTGGCTGATGGCAACTGAATGACTGTATAACACTATATAATGCCTCCTTGGGCAGTCTACCAGCTGGAAGATGGCATGCAAGGGAATGCAACATGAGGCCACTACAAAATTGGGTGCCTACGGAATGAGCAAAGTAGGAACCGTACAGATGATGGAAAATCACCTGGACAGACATTGCAATTTGCCGTTTCAGAGATAAAACTGAGGTGATTTGCCCAGTTATTCTTGTCTTAATCCAATTGGAGTTTGGTTAGTTAAAGAGTTATAGGCTGAGTGCCAAGTACTCTGTAAATATTACCTACTTTAGATGCCATGTGTTCATCCTTGTTAGGCTAACTATTCATTCCTTCATTCATTCAACCTTCTACCCTGCCCTTCCCCTAAGGCTCAGGGCTGCTTACATAATGAAAGGCCATATTAATCAGGCCATTCACCGCCCAGAACAGTTCGGCAGGATGAGACTTTGCAGATGCTATGTTAGCGGAGAATAACGTTTTCTTCGCCGCCATCACATCCGTAGCATAGTCCTTAAAAAATAATCTATGACACATTTGGTCGACTTCAACGTGAGTCAAGCACCACCTACACTGTAACCACCTACCCTCCCACTTCAACCGCTGCCTCATGTCCTCTGTATACCAGAGGGACCTGCGCTGTCACAGTGGTGGGAGCGGATGTCTGGATTCAACCGTATTGATGGCCATGGTCAGAATGTCATTTCACAAAGCAACCAGATCATCAACAAAGTAGCTGTCAAGGACATTTGGTAAATCTCCAAGAGAATTCTGGAAAACACTTGGATTCATTAGTCTCTGGAGGCGGTCCAATCTAACTGATCCACCACCCCAACAAGGGTTCTCAGGGCAGGGATCTAGGCCTAATGGTTTAACCATGACAACTGTGTTGTAACAACACCTCCAATGACTGGAACCCCTGTTTTCAGGCCATTTGCAAAACATTAAATGTCCCCCCACATGTGTCAGGCAAGATATTATTTGGGATAGATATGGTTGTCATGGAGGCCATGAAATCCCACTTTGGCCCCAAAAGGTTAGCTTCGGTGTGTATGTTGAAGTCACTCAAGATTATAAGTCTGGGTGATTTCAAGACCACCGCCGAGACCAACTCAGTCAGCTCAGTCAGGGAGTCTGCTGTGCAGCAGGGTGGTCAGTACACTAGCAAAATCTCCAACCTATCCCCGACCAATTCAAATACAAGGTGGACACACTCTATCGTGGATGAGTTAGGCACTGGATACCTTTGAAATGCCTGAGGACACTTTCAGACACCCCCCTCCCCCTCGTGCATATTCTGGCTGTGGGAGGGAATGCGCAGCCAGGATATGCACGGGGATCAGCTGGTCTGAAAGCCTCCCCACGTGACTTTGCTGGTAGACACATGCAGGGATACAGAGCAGGAAATCGACCTCTGCATGCATGTGTGTGTCTGCTAGCGAAGCCCTGTCGGAGGGAATGCGGGCTTTCAGACTGGCCGATCCCTGTGAATATCCTGGCTGTGCATTCCCTCCCACAGCCAGAATATGTGCGGGGGGGGGGGGGGAGGAAGGTCTGAAAGCAGCCAGAGCATCTTTACAGATCACTGTCATTCCACCCCACCACCCCCTGACACCTGATCCTAGGCTGTACCAAGTGCCTGGCTGGTCCCATCTGGGACAATATAGACCCAGATGGGCCTCATCTAACCAGGTCTCTGCGATGCACGTGCTTCATCCAGAATAAGATCAAAGATGGGTGATGTCTTATTAGCTACTGACCTTATATTAAGCAGCATCAACTTCAGATCAGGGGCTCCATTGGCCTCATTCCCCAAATACACTGAGGCAGGAGGAGAGTGGGACACAGGAACAACACTAAGTGCCTCTCCCGACGTCCCTGATGGTATTTCTCCCCCTCTCCACCATATCTCCCCATGCCCAAAATGACTCAGTGGCAGCCACACTTTCTAACTCTGCCAAAGAGGCCCCCCTCTCCATCACCTGATGACTAATGCCCACCCCCAAGCACAATAACACTCAGAGGGCCAACAAAGCCTTAGAGGGAATGGTGGCCAGAGATTATGCCCTGAGCCCAGCATCCCCAAAGGCAGATTGGCAATAGAAGCAGGCAGGAAACCCCCCTACACCCCCAACCCAGACCTCAGCTCTCCAAAAGGGAACACCTCCCTCCCAACCCTGCCCATACCCCCCATCCCAATGAACGCCACAAACTTCACACAACATGCACATATCCCCCTCTCACAGGGGATCCCTGGCAGGGACTCCACTCCTCAACCCCTGTGCCTGAACCCACCCTCACAGAGGGGCTAAGACACAAACCCCAGTTTACCCCCCAAACCCCACCATGCCCCCCCCTTTTTGCTCATACCTCTCCCTCTCACTGAAGGGCAATGGCACTTCTTCCCATCCAAACCCACCCATTAACATCCCATCCACCAACTCATTCCCCATTTAAAATAACACATTCCCCCAACTTAAAATCAATCCCACCTCCCTAAAACAAAAACTACTGATATAAAATCAGATGAAAACACATACAAGCCTCTGATCTCTCATTCTTCCGCCCCTGATAAGTCACTTGAATTTCATACACATTTTCAAAAATGGGAGAAAAACATGATATGCTGTTTAGGTGGGCATAAACTACTACAGTAGTTCTAAAGTTGGGGGATGCAACCCCCAGGAGTATGTTCAAGAGGAGCGTGAGATTATGTTCTGCTAATTTCTAGGGTTGAGACAAATATCTGAAGTGAATATCAAATTAGATGTATTTGGTATATCCAAATATTTTTTTAATCAGTATTTGCTTTCAGTTTTGTTTGTGGTTTTGAAACTTCATTTTGGTATTTTTGTTATTATTCATTATTAATTATTATTATTAGTAGTAGTAAGCATTTATATAGCACAAGCAATGTACTCAGTGCTTTACAAAATGTTTGTGTTGGGTATTATTGTCACTTCAGTATTTTGGTTAATTCAGTATTTGGCACTTCATTCTTTTTGGTGGTGCTATTTGGTGGTGTGGGCTGGTGGGATGAGGGTGTTGTTCAGAGGCAAAATATAACACAAATATTCCAGATTTCTGACTCTTCCTTCAAGGTCCTTTTTAATGCACAGAACTTAACAAAACAGTCAAGGACAGTAACAAAACACAGGAGACAAAAGCACCTCCACTGCAAAACGGGCTTCTGCCTTCTAGCACTTTCTGGCCACCCTTGGACAATTAAAACAGTGAACTCCGTCCTCTCCACAGCAAAGCACACACACCCTGAACTGGCCCAATCAAAGTTATACAGGCCAGGCCAGGACCTGCTGCAGAGGCTTCTAGAATGAACTCCATGAGTGCTGGATCAAACAAGGGCAGGGTAACCTCCTACCAGAGGTGGGTAAAAAAAAAACCAATCACATTAAAAAATGTAAAAGCCCCTCCAGAAACTACCATCTAAGAGCATTTTCATACAAGACACTCTCCATCCACTCTGCATGTTACACGGCACTCATAGGGCAACACTGCAGCCCTGCAACATGTATAGTGGGTGGGTAGTGGGCGGAGAGTGTCTTGTGTGAAAATGTCCTAAGTGAACAAAATATCCAATATCGAAATACCAAAGTGAAGAAGAAATGAAGATACAAATTGCACAACAGTGATGAGGATGAATTTGGACATTCATTTTGTGGGAACAAATATTCCAATTTAATAAGCCCTGGCTATAATTGAGACCTACTTCTGGAACCTGACACTGATGGGTATCTGTGCTCAGGAACCACCCGCTGTTTGGGGGTCCCGCCATTGCGTCTGAAGTCGGCAGTCAATGGGGCTTTTGCTGTGGCGGGCCCCTCGATGTGCAACTTGCTCCCTCCAGATGTTCGTCTCATTTCCTCCCTCCTCACCTTTAGAAAGCACCTGAAAATGTATTTGTTCTCTAGGTGCTTTTAGGATCAACTGATGGTTCCCTCAATGTACCTTGTCCACCCTTTTTTCCTGCCCTATTTTTAATTTTTTAATAATTGTTTTAAATTATTTTTAAATTGTTTATGTAGTTTTTAAGTTTTTATGATGCGCTTCAAGTGCCATGCAAGGCAGGGGGACTGTATATAAATAAAATTATTATTATTATTATTATTATTATTATTATATAAAGGGTAGCTTTGCTAATTCATTTCAGCTTTAATTTCCCAAATACTGGTGACCATGTCAAATTCTGTAACATATATTCTGATTGGTGGTACTGTGACAAACGTAAATTCCTGTTCTAGAAGAGGGCAGGCAGACACTATTTTAGAGATCTCTCCAGCTCAGCTGCTCTGAGACAGGTAGTTCAAATAGCAGCAGCAACAGTGGCAAGAGAGAAAGAGAGAAGGAGCAAAGTGTGTTTGTGTGTATGCATGTGTGATTATAGGGAGGGATGTAAGTACCACGGACTTTGTTCACATGAACAGGTGAAGGAAGGTTGAAAACCAGGGGTGAAAACAAACAAGACAGGGGCAAGGTAGGTCTGTGGGCCTCCCCAGGGAGGGCCACCCACTGCAGTCACCACACCTCGGGTCGGCAAGGAGGGCAGTTCACATGAGCAGACACCCCTTCTCCCTAGTAATCCAGGTGTGGGAGTTGCCATCACAGGTCCCTCCAAGTCATGGGTCACCTGGGGAACTGTCCATATGGGACAGGATGCCTGGACCACTGTTGCGCAACAGGATTGGGTCCCCAGGAAGAGCGTCTGCCAAACAGCTGATGGGGTGGCCCAGATTCATGCCCTAACCTGGCTATGGTGTGTACGCCAAAAAGCTGATTGGGGGTGCTCCCCCAGGCCCCTGATCAGCTGTTTGGCAGCTGGGGTTAGCACACTCCTCTGGGTCAGATCCTCAGACCTTGCCTCAGGGTGGGACCTAACAGACAGGAGGGCGACCATTAGCCTGGTTTAGCCCAAGTGGCCAGAACTTCACCCACGCTGCATCACCAACCACCTCCAGCCTACACGTACTGTAACAGACAGACCGCTGCTCCGAGTCGGATGTGGGGAAATATCTGGTGGCGCATGAACTAATGAGCAGGGAATTCCTGGGCTAACACGGGCTACTGTCTCATTTGTTTTCATCCCAGGAGGACCCAGCTTTGGTGGCTGGAACCTCCAGTCCATATCTAGCCCAACAAGCACAATCCCCATCTGCAAGGCATCAATTCTTGCTAAGAGACTTCCCCACTGTGATCAAAAGTGAGGCTGTTGCGATAGAGGCATGTGCAGAATACATCTTAGATGGGATTTTTAATTTGATTTAAAATCCTTTTTAAAATTTACTGCACATGCACAAGCGGGCACTGGGGTTGTTCTGTGCATGCATGTGCATTTTCTGAAATGGCACCGACACTGCCGGCATCATTTTGGAAAAGGGCTGTGCATGTTCAGAATGGCCCCTGCAGCCATTTTGCACACACACAGCGTTTTTATTATTAATTATTAATGTTGTTTTTAATACATTAAATGAAAAAATAACAAAATGTAAACAAATGAAATTGAACGAATGGAGTTTGCTTATTCTTTCGTTTTCGAAAACTTAGTTATAAAAACGAAGGGCACTCCATTCATTTTCTTAACAAATTAAAATGATTTGAATTGCACACACACACACGCTATGTAGCGAGTTAAAGGGTCATTGCCTTTTATCACCAACTCCTGGAAGCAAGCTCACAGACAAGAAGAGGAGGAGGAAGGGACAGTCTAACCTTTGAGAACCTCTGAAGTAGCAGATAAATTTGCAGAGTGCTGCATTGACTATAAACTACTCAGAGAAGGAAGAGATGACTTGATCTTTCACTCCCTTGCACTTTATGTAGTTGTTTCCACCTGAGTGTAAAACAGCCACAAAACACTATCAGAGCAGAATGGTGGAATTCTTTGAACCCACTTAGAATGCATATGATCGGCTGCAGAAGGTGCCAAGCACCTTGAGAGAATCAAGCCCCAGGAGACTGGGAGTAAGGCAAGCAGAAATTGGCCTAGAGCTCAGGAATAATAGTCCCGGGGTCATGTGGGCATGCGCGGGTAGCAGGTCGCGTTCGGCTGAGCTCCCAGCGGCCCGATGCAAAGACGCAGATAAAAAAGCAATAAAAAGCAATAAAAAGCAATAAAAAGCTCAAGGACAAAGCAGCGGAATGAAATAAAAAAAAAATAAGAGGTGCCATAAAGAACAACCTAAGGTGATACACCAATTTTGGGAGACAACTAATAAGTTATAAGTTGGTTGTATAATGTTATAAACATAAGGTTATATGATGTTATAGACATACAGTTAAGATTGCGTTGATGCAGAGGGCAGGTGGGGGACAGGGAGCCAAAAGACGAGACGCTCCACAAAAGGGACCCCAAAGGGTTGGATACAGTTTGGGGGGAGGGGTGCAGGGAAGTGGGAGGGAGGGGGGAAGAAGGAAAGGAGGCAGAAAACATCTATACCATGTATTTAAAAAAACAGGAAATCACTCATGCTGAATGGGAAGGACATGACAGATTGTTTTGTCCCGTTCTATGAAAAAAAATATCAAGCAGGGAACCCAATGCGGGACAAGATTAATCATTTCCTAGACAATTTAACATTTAAGAAACTTAATAGAGAAGAGGCCCAATACCTGAATAGGGAAATAAGTCAGGAAGCGGTGAAAAACATAATAAAAACCCTACCAAATAACAAGGCTGCTGGCCCAGACTGGTACCCAGCAGAATTTTACAAAAAATTCAGGGACCAGATAGACCGATACTAACCAGAGTATATAATTCAATATTAAATCAAGGGAAACTGCCTGATACATTTTATTATGCCACTATAAAATTGTGCCCTAAGCCAGGAAAGAATCTAGAAATATGCAGTGAATACCGACCTATATCATTAATAAACACAGATGCTAAATTATTCACTAAAATCTTAGCAAACAGACTAATGGTGATCATCCCTAATATTATAAACACAGACCAGACCAGCTTTATCCCGGGATGACTGGGGATCGACAATATAAGAAAAATAGTCAACATCATATCACATGTAAAGACCAATCAGATCCCAGTGGCAATAGTAGCGCTGGATGCAGAGAAGGCCTTTGACATGGTCGAATATACATACCTATTCGAGACTATGAAAAGGATGGGAATCACTGACGCATTCTTAAATTGGGTGAAAATAATATATGAGGCTCCAAGAGCTAAGATACTGATAGAAGGGAATCACTCACCAAACATTAAAATAACCAGAGGAACCAGACAGGGGTGCCCACTATCCCCCCTGTTATTTAACATCGCCATTGAACCTTTGGCGATGGCCATTAGGACTGAGCAATTAATAAAAGGGATCAAAGTGCAAAATACAGAATTTGAGTTGACAATGTATGCTGACGACATGATGCTGAGTCTTTCTGATCTGCCTAGGTCGACACCAAGTTTATTGGGGGTAATAGAAAGATTTTGAAGAATTTAAGGGTAAAAAATGAATGTGGAAAAATCAGAGATGCTAATGTTTAATGAAGAGAAACTCACTAATACAGAAAGAACAATGGTAACACCCTTTGTGGTCCAAGCAGATAGAATTAAGTATCTGGGTATACAAATTACAAAAAAGTGGAAGGATTTATATAAAATAAATTTCCTTCCTTTATTAGAGTATCTAAGGCATAAAGAGGAAGAATGGAAAAGATTACAAGTTTGGCAGACTAAACTTAGTTAAAATGCTGATACTCCCTAAACTGCTTTACACTTCCTGTGCGTTAACAATACAACTCCCCAAGGACTACTTTCAAACGATAAACAAAATAGTATTACACATCATATGGCAGAGAAAGAAACCTAGAATTAGAAGAGAGATACTATATGCTAGCAAAGACAAGGGGGGGTCAACACCTACCAGACATGCAGTTGTATCATTGGGCTGCAGCTCTTAGAGGGGTAAAAATATGGTATCAGGGAAAAAGCAACCCTGACTGGCTGGTAATGGAAAAAGAGACCTGCCAGGTAGAGGCTTTTGTGGACATATTAATGGATGGTCAGAAAATAAATAGGAAACAGGTGCTGGGGCACCCCTTTACAAGTATGGCAATGGAGACTTGGGGGAAAATGTGTAATAAGCTAGAAATATCAAGGGAAATTTCCCCATATATGCCAATTTTTGGAAAATGGAGTAGTAAGGCAGAAATCTCACAAGAAATTGTAAACATTTGGGAATCAAAGGGACTAAAGCTGGCATCCCACCTATTTGTGGGTGACACTGTATTGACAATGCAAACAATCCAGCAAAAATTGGAAGTGGCTCCAAACCTTTGGGTGTATGTTAAGGTAGTGAGTAGATTTGGTAGCAAAGAAACAAAAGCAAATGTCATCAGAAAAGAAACTGAATTTGAAAGGGTGATGTACAGGGACCAGGGACAATGACACGAAATATTGACAATTTATAGAGTATTACAAACAATAATGCACCTACCAGATTCTGGATACCTTGACGCGTGGGAGACCGATCTGAAAAAGAAAATCGAAAAAAAAGAAATGAACTTCATTTGGACAAACATGCGCAAACTATCACGATCATTATCAGTGATAGAGCCACAGATTAAAACAATATATAGAATGTATCTTACTCCCCACAGATTAAACAAAATGAAAAATACATACCCAAGGGACTTCTGGCAGGGATGCGGAGGAATCGGGACATGGATCCACTGTTGGTGGGAGTGCCCACACATAAAAGACTTTGGGGAAAAAGCGTGGACACACATAAATAATGTGGCAGAGTCCGAAATCCCAAAGCAGCCAGAAATCGCACTCCTGGGCATCTTCCCGGACCTACCAATAATCCCAGAAAGAATTCAAGCTTGTCAACAATTAAGACTAGCAGCAATACACACAATTGTATGCAACTGGAAGTCAACCAAAAAGCCCTCGGTGAAAAAAATGATATAAAGTTTATGGTACGCAATCACCATGGAAAGAGTACAAGCGGAGCTACGACAAGAAATGGGGAACTTTTATGCCGTGTGGACTAACATATGGAACTTCCTTCAGCAGAAAGTAGAAACAGACCAGCCTAAACTAACTATTTGTTTAACTGAAATCTAAAACAAGTGAAAAGGGGGGAACAAGTTGAAAAGGGAGGGGGTAGGGGGGATATAAACAGGAGGTCACACTCATTGTGTAACACCAGGGACCAACTCTGTAACCCAGGTCCTACAAAAATAATTGTTACCCAGCATGTATGGGTGTGTGAAAATTGGTAAAATACAATTCAAATATTATTATTTTTTTAAAAAGGAATAATAGTCCCTACCACAGCTCCTCATTTGGAAGTTTTTCATCTGCTAAACACTCAGAGAGGAAAGCAATTCAATTACACTATGCTGCCACTGGAGAAGCTTAAATAATTTAAGGCTCATGTTATCTCTGGTCTGCTTTATTCCATCCTTGCTCTACAACCAGATGCCACTCATTCCAAAACTCCTTAATTTCAGCTCTACAGAGCTGAATTTCAGTTTTCCTCTAAATGTAGATAGAGCACATATGCCTTCATGAATAGGCAGGGTGATTGCCTTCAGTTATGGGGGGGAGGGGGGGAGATAGTTCTTTCCATTCTCCTGTTTGAGTCCTGGGAAAGAGTCCCTTTCTGATCCCCCAGCAAGATCTTCGCAACTCATAAACCATCTGTTCTGGCCTATATGGAACCATTGGCAAGTCAGCAGCACACCAAACTGCAATGTCTTTGTACCAATTAAACTGATGTGTCTGGGTAGCAAAACATGTTGTAAACATAAACCAAGTTTATATATCTTGAATTGGGTCTCTAATGTATTTGTTCTCACAACTGCTCTGAGAGGTAGAGAAGTACTGTTATCCACACTGGGTGCCTTTTAGGGATTGGAAGATTGGTATCCGAGCAATACAATTCGGACAATTTGGGGGTGATCCGTATTAATCCAATTTGATGATGGGGGATCCAATGTCCCCATCGGATTCCCTGGCAAGGAAAGCTTCTTCAAAAGTACCCATCCTGCTGCCAGCTCTGCCTCCTCTGGACCCCTGCGCCCATGCTTGCCCATCCCAACACCTGCTGCTGCAGCAGCACTGCTGAGGTGGGCGGGCAAGATTCTGGGGGAGGAAGGTGCTGAGCAGGGCTCCATGGGAGGCAGAACTGGGGGTAAAGGGGCCGTGTAAGGATGGGAAGGGATCGGGGAGTAGAGAGGCTGTGCTGGGGTGAGAAGGGTAGTTCGTTTACTTACCTTTTTTTCCTAGTGTCCAGCAACCTGTAGCACCCAGCACAGCCGTTTCAGGACTGCACCGGGAAGACATTCACCAAAAAAATCACAGTGCATGCACAAATGGCCACATTCGCTGTTCTGTGCATGCACTGCCTTTTTCCAAAATGACGCTGGGCAGGATCGGTGCTATTTTGGAAAATGGCATTTGGTCTGTCCAATGTGATTTTCCAAAATGGCACCGATGCTTCCCAGCGCCATTTTGGAAAATGGGTTGCCGGAGCCTAGGGGAAAAAGTAAGTAAGCAAACTACCACTCTCCCCACCCTTGTGCAGTCCTTCTACCCCCAGCTCTGCCTCCCCCAGACTCCTACCTGGTGCTCACCTCCCCAGTATCTGGGTGCTGGGCAGGAGTCTTGGGGAGGTAGAGTTGGGGACAGACATATGGATTAAGACCTTTTGCTCAGAGTCGATACTGATTCCAATTAACAAAAACCCAAATTTCAGTCAGGTAGGTCCGATACTGAACTGGTCCCAATTTTCAATGATTTCCCATCCCTAGGGCCTTTACATGGATGGCACCCATGGTTCCTGTGGTCTCAAGTAGACGGACTGCTGCTCTGCCTCCACTGGAAAATCCCAGGTGACACTGCCTGGGTCAGCTTGGGGCACAACCTGATGTAACCCCGGCCAGGGAAGACGTCTCGCCAACTGCATGGCCTGGGTATGGCAGGGAGCACAACAAAAGTGTGGGTGGCCGCTGGATGGCCTAGCCTGTGCTGTGCTCCGAGTACCCTGCCCCCGCTATGACAGGAAACCATGGTGGCCAGTGAGACGCAGCCACAGCTGTCAACCATAGTGGCCCCCAGCTAGACCGCTTTGGCCCAGTCAAGCAGGCCTTGGACCGAGCTGTGACCTTGGAAATTGTCTGGAGGTCATGGCCTGGGCTAGCCGCTTGGAGCAATCCCAAACCTGGGCTAACTGTCTAGGGCAAACCCAAGCCGACATCTGGCAGCACGTGCTACCGGATTCTGGGCCAAAGTGGGTCCAAATCACAACTGTTTTTATCCTCTGTCCCAGAAGCTCCACACTTCTACAGCTACTGAATTTGAAATGGATTTCACTTAGGATTGTCACCTTTTGTTTTACTAAAGCAATCATTGCCATGACAGAATGCTTCTTAATGTTTGTGATGATAAATATGCAGCTTAACAAAAATAGCAGTACATAATTGTGTTCTATTCTTGCTTCCTGCCTAAACTCTTTTCCCAGCCTGTTAGAAAATGAGTCGAATCAACATAAGCAACAAGGTGTAGCTCACACTTCTGCTGAACCTTCTGGTCTTCCAGATGGCCAGCCTTCCCCCAATGACCAGCTTCCAAACGCTTCCTCCAGACAGCTTCAACTCAGAATCCCCTACATCTGCAGCAGGTAGCACTTTAGCTTCCTGCAGCTTCAACTCAGAATCCCCTACATCTGCAGCAGGTAGCACTTTAGCTTCCTGCAGGTAATACCCACATTTTGAGGCACCCCCCAGTGGGCACCCGACGGGGTACCCGGCCCATGAGGTACCTGGTGCCCAAAAAAGTTGGTATTACTGGGGCATCCAAGGATGCCCCAGGACATCCTGAGATTCCAGTCCCAGTACCTGCAGCTCCTCCAGCTGACTCGCCTCACTGGCTGGAGGATGAGCAGTAGCCTAGCCACTGGTGAGTCAGCCTGGGGCCCAGAGAGTCAGGTATCCCATTGGGTTGTGTTCGGGTACCAGTTAGTGCCGGAACATGACCAGGGCATGTCAACTAGCCCACATTTGATGGAATGCCTGACTGGATGGGTACCCAGTTGCACCTCTACCCAAGACCCAACTCTTTCCTCCATCAGGTCCTCCTCATGATCAGTCACCAACCCAAAATGGTGTCTTACCAAAGGCTCCTCTCTTCTACCTCCAGACCCCTATAGGAAATTAGTCTTCCTGGACGATGTTGTTTGCCCTCTGGAGCCATCTGGGCTTGTTACACTTCATAGAAAAGGACAGAAAACAAAAGTAGAGACAAATATGCATCCCTTCAAAGTTCAAAAGGGACACAGGACTCAAGGTCTGAAACTAGGACTGTCTATATAAAATAAAGAAAGGTGGCAACTGTAAACTCCTGGATGCAGAGTTGTGCTCCTGAATCTTTCATTTCATATAGATATCTCTATTTCTTTAAATAGTGAAAATAAAACATCAAATTGCTGCAGTTTATCTGTTGTGCTGTGTCTACTCTAAGGAAGGATTTTGTTTGGATTTACTACTACTGTTAGCATGGACCCAGTTTCACCACTCTCCATACGTCAGGAGCCCTGGGTTCGAGTGTCTCTTTTGCTGGTGCAGTGTCAAGGTCTATGCTAAGTATCTTTCTTGAGCAGACCTAAATAGTCCAATGATTGATGACTTCAGTGACTGCAAGGGGCTGGTTCACACAAAGGAATTAATATAGAGTCAAACCCACCCATGCTTTTAAAAATTCTGATTGAATGTGAAGTAAGGGCTGCAATGAATACTTGCAATAAAAATCGAGAGCGACAAATTTGGTATATTTGTTTCCATTTTAACAAAACAGATAGAAAGGGCTATTCACTTCCTGCTTCATTTGTGGGAACACATATCCATTTTGGATATTTTGTTTTAAATTATTTGTCTATTCAGTTATTCAGTTTCTGTCCTCTGTTAACTACACTAGTATCCTTCCTTAACTCCTCACCCCCATAGATGGCTCCTTAACACTTCTCCTTATACTGCCTCATTTTTCAAGATCCCCCACACCTCCCTTGTAAATAAACTAAGCACGTATGCCTGAAACTTCACGACTTCATGAACATATCCCTGTCCCTCCATTAGGGATGGACGAACGTGGTTCAGAAGTTCGGAGTTCGGGCCGAACTTGACCAGTTCGGTCGACCAAACCAAACTTCTGAACTGAACTCGATTTTCGAACCGAACCAAATTTCTGAACTCGGCTCTGTTCGTCCATCCCTAAAAGATAATATTCCATGTAGTTCAATGGGGTTTTAATTTCCTAATCTTGTTCGGAAGTTCAGAGTTTAGACCGAACTCGAATAGTTCGGTCGACCGAACTGAACTTCCGAACCGAACCGAATTTCCAAACCGAGCCAAATTTCCGAACTCAGTTCTGTTCGCCCATCCCTACCCTCCATATGTGCCTGTCTCCATGTCCATTCTAGATTGTAAGCCCCTTGAGACAGGGACCCATCTCTATAATCATGACCATTCAGGGCCAGGCACATTGATGGCACTAAATATTAATTACAATATTTAGTGCAATGCAATAGCATTAATAGCTAATTGCATAATAGCTAATTGTTCCAAACAGGACTACCAAGGGCTAATAAAGTACCAAAACTAAATAACAGAAAATGACATAATGAAGTAGACTAAGGAGATGAAAAACTTGCCATAAACAGTTTCCCCCTGGGGTATTTGCCCCAGCAAATGACCCACAAATGTGAGGAGGCAAACTTAGGTTTAACAATCAAGCTATTTCTCTCTTGTTCATTTCTGATATTGTGGGAAAGGACACTTCCATCTTAGAGAGACATGGGCCAGGCATACAGCACCATGTGATTGGTAGTAGCAGCAGTGGCAACACCTGAGGCAAAATCAGAGAAACAACATTAATAGTGGGAGGAACATGTGAAAAAAGATAAGGCAAGATACAGTGCAATTATACTTTCCCACAGGAAATTTTAAAAGCAAGAGAGAACACTCATGTGAATGCACCCTAAATAACAAAAATCAAGTAACCAAAATAAACAAATGTGCAAATTTCATAAAAGTATCAAAGATAATTTGGATATTCAGTCATGTGACAGAAAGTGTGAATTATATTTGTGAATCAGCTTTGTTGCAGCCCTGTTCTCATGTGTTGTGAACAACACTGCTGAAGTTGTAGCAGTTCAAAAGCCATATTGGGAGTATTTGAAAAATGCTTGTGATCAGACATTGTCTATTGTTGTTATATACCTGAGCTGTAGCTGGGTTTTGAGACTCCCCTTGCTTGCAATGTGGCAGGAGTTCTTGTACATACAATAAACAGTCTGTCTTTCTCATACTCAAGCAGTGTAAACTAGAGCCTATGCTTTGTGTACTCACGCAGATGCCAGAGAATGACAGCTGTGATATGCTTATCGTACTCTCCTTTTTCTGTATTAAAACATTCCGAGGCCTATTTTTGCTATAGGAAAGGACTGACTGATTGTTTGAAATAGTCTTCCACTGGTGGTGGAAGCTCTACTCTGAATGCTACCTGATCATTTGGCACAGAGTCTTTGGCCCTTTTTAAATGGGCCACGGCACCACGCAAACCCATTCAGCTGACCTGCGTGGGCATTAGTGGGTGCGTCTCTTGTGTAAAATGGGCCTGTGCTGACAAAAATCTTCTGCTTCCTTCCATTCCTGTTTCTAAACTGAACCGCCTCAGAAGAACCGGCCATCCTTTTGAACGGGTCCCTTAGTGTATTTATTATTAGTATTTAGCAAGTAAGTAACTTTATTACGTGGTCACAGATCATTGTAACATAATAAAAGAAAACATCAAAATACAAAAACAACATAGTTTCCCAAGACAAAGGAATTCATAAACAATATTCCTAAACAGTATACCAAATATCTAGCCCAGCAATCCATTACATAATGTGAACTGAGGAAATTCCACTAATTAAAAAAACAATTGTAGGTAAATACTAGAATATGAATGGGATATGATTAACCACTATTGGAATGAATGGGAAAATAAAGCACCATACACTCAGGCCTAGGGGATTATATTTGCCCCAAACACAATGTAGAATCCTGTCTGCTTCCATAGTATGTCATTTTATGTATATACAGAACAATTTCATTACAAGTGCATTGGGGGGGTCAATTGTAACCCAAGTGGAAAACTCCAGTTACCAACTTAAAGCAAACTTGTATCTTTAGATTCTTTACACAGCAGTTAACCCTTTCAGAGTGTGAAGCTTCAGAGTGTGACGCTTCAATGATTTTTTTTACTTGCAAGGTTGTGTTGGAAAAACTTATCCTATTAGGCTGAAGGGGTCATTTTGACACCACCTTTAGTTAATATGGCACCCAGCTATTGAAATGCAGACAAGCTCCTGATAGTTCCTAATAGCTCAGAGTCTTGAAATGCAGACAAGCTGTCTGCCTGTGAGTTATCAACCACTTTATCTTTGTTTGCTTATGAATTTATTATTATTTATTATTATTATTATTTTATTATAAGCATTTATATAGCACCAGCGATGTACCTGGTGCTTTACATAAGATAGACATGGTCTCTGCCCGAGAGCTTACAATAGAGAGAACATTGGGATGTTAACACTTGTTACCATCTAGATGTTATCTTATGTGCATATGAATGTGCTCTCCCTAACACAGGAAGGTCATAGTAACCACACGTACTTTTGTGTTGGACATACATTTTTGTACCAAACAAATTCAATTTTAATTTTTATGTTAAACTGTAGTCACATTCAAATCAATCATATTTATATTTCTCAACTGTGATGTAATTGGGGTAAAAAAAAACACAAGGAGAGATTGTATGGCAAAGCCAATCAATTTACAGATATGGAGGCAAACACTAGTTTTAGTGAGAATATAGACTCTGAAATCTAGACAAGACATGTTAGTGTTAAATGTCTTTCACCATTATGGTATCATCCAGCAAGTCAATAGGCAGGTGACTTTTAATGCAGGCAAAATATTCAGACCATGTAGAATATTAGCCCCCGCCCCCCAAGTTGGACATTAATCTCAGTCAAGATCATCTCCATTGACAAAACAAACCATAAATGGTTCAACCATTCTGTTACTGTAGGAAGTTTGTCATTTTTCCAATTCCTTGCAATGACATTTGAACCAGCCAGGACCATTTGGATACAAGTTTGCTTATGAGCATTTATAAGGAGGACATCTGGAAATATGCCTAGTACAGCAATTTCTGGCCTAAAAGGTAAAAGCAGACCCGTCACATCCATCCCCTATTCTTGAGTGTGTGCTCATTTCTGCTCCCTTCCCCTGAACAACTTCTTTTAGGGATAGAGGGGAGGGACTGCATCCATGAGCTAGATCCAGTAATTGGAAAGGGGACAAATGAAAAACAACCATGGGCCAGATTTGTCATATGAACAAATCCCAAGAGCAGGAAAATATATACATCTTCCCCCAACATTCTCAAACAGGCTTCCTAATTAAATTATGGAGCCACACTAGTGGCTCCATTAGTTAAGGTGGAGCTAACGTTCTGTATTGAGAGTTCCATTGACTTCAGTGGAGTTCCCTGGGGCAAATTCCTCTGGCTTGCAACCCTGAAGTTGACGGGGTTTTCTCTGTGAGCATACACTTATAGTCACAGATGGCTGCATAGGACAGATATTGAGTATGCTAAGTATGTGCTTTGGTCCAATATTTCATGTTAGACGAGATGTCAAGATGTCCCTGGCATTTAAAAAGTGCTTGTGCTTGCTGAGGGAGCAGGAGGGAAGAGG
>QEPC01003936.1:447581-466022 GCA_003113815.1 Sphenodon punctatus
GGCTCAGTGGTAGCTCAGCTGCCCCAGGCGGCACTTACCATGGGTCTGGCTGGTGTAGCGGCTGAGGCAGGCAGGGCACCGCAGGACGGCTCCGAGCCGACTGGGGCCCCCAGGACTGAGCCAGGAGCGAGGAGTGGCCGGCAGCAGCCAGGAGCACTGAGGAGCGGTCGGGAGCACCAAGCCAGCCCCAGCCCCCAGGACTGAGCCAGGAGCGGCCAGGAGAGGACAGGAGCGCTGAGGAGTGGCCGGGAGCGCCAAACCGGCCCCAGCCCCCAGGACTGAGCCAGGAGCGGCCAGGAGAGGACAGGAGCACTGAGGAGCGGCCGGGAGCGGACAGGAGTGCTCCTCTGAGCTAGGAGCGGCCGGGCCCCGCCATCCCTGCACCGGTGATTTCAGGCTGAAGGCGCCTTGGCGGGGCATTGGGAGAAATCCCAGCCTGGCACACGTGGCGGTGGCGAGCTCAGAGCGCTGCCACCGGAGTGGAGGTCAGGTGGTCCCTGATGGGCGGGGTGGGGCCAGAGATGGGGGCCAAGCTAGTGTGTGTCAGTGAGCTGACCACTCACTGATTTGCTGCCGCCGCTGCCGAAGGCAGGGCTCGCGCCCCGCGGTGTCCAGGATCCGACCGGACCCGATCATTTTTTAAAATTATTATTATTTTTTAAAGTACAAAACCCAAAACCAAGCCCGCAACCACGGGGCCCTCCAACCGCGGGGCCCTGGGCGGCTTCCCCGGGCCGCCCCACGGTAAGGCGGGCCCTGTGCATGAAGTCTACACTATCCTCTCGCTCCTAGAGGCAAACATGCCATTGTATATAACAGTAACAATGGAGACTTGCACAGCTATTTTGTGTCCAACTCCTATTCCTTTTTAGGTGGACAGAAGAATTCTGTTACCAATAGAGCTGAAATAAATAGGCATTTTCATATTTGTCTAAGTTATATGCATTTTCAGATTGCCAACCAAGTAGCTGAATAATTCTTATTCACCACAGTAATAATATTTGCATATCTGCTTATTCAGATATTTTGCTCACTTCAGTATTTCAGTTACTTGCTGATGAGGAGCACTAAAATAGCACCAAAATGAAGTTATTAAAACAGAGTGGCTACCAAAATAAAATAGCAGAAATTGATATTCATTTCTGCAGACAAATTGGGAATATGTGTCGAAAGACCAAAGATCAATGTGTCTGCTTCATCAAACCCAGTTTGAAGTGAGTGAAGTTGTTGGATACTATATTAGCCACAGATATTTGTTTAAGCTCTAGTTATCAAGAGCTTTATTATTCTCCCTGACCAGGCAATCAGTACTTATAATAGCAACTCATACATGGAATAGCTTTACTTTAGTCTTAAAATAAACTGACTGAAGCTGGCCACCATCCTGAATGTCTTCATCTTTAAGGATGGGGGAAATTGTGAGAAGGTTCGGGGTGCGATGTCACCAATATGCTGATGATACTCAGCTGTACCTCTCATTTTCAACTGACCCATGTCCTGCCGTCTCATAGCTTTCCCAATGTTTGGAGGCTGTGACGGATTGGATGAGGCAGAGCAGACTGAAACTAAATTCCGATAAGACGGAGATGATGGTGGTGGGGAGGGCGGGGGAGGTTCTGGCCCCCCTTGGGGGGGGTCCATCCTCCTGTTGCCCAGCAGGTTCGGAGTCTGGGAGTGGTGTTGGACTTGGGTCTCCATCTGGATCGGCAGGTGGAGGCGGTGGCTAAGACCACCTTCTGCCAGCTGTATCTGGTGCGGAAGCTGTGCCCATACATTTCCAGGCCCGACCTGGCCACCCTTATCCATGCCTTCATCACCTCAAGACTGGACTACTGCAATGCGCTCTACGTGGGGCTTCCCTTGTTTCTGATTCAGAGGCTGCAGCTAGTGCAGAATGCAACAGCCCATCTCCTTATGGGGACTGGGTGACGGGAGCACATAACACCAGTGCTCCGTGCTCTGCACTGGCTTCCTACAGCGTACCGAGCCAGATTCAAGGTGTTGGTATTGATCTATAAAGCCCAGCACAGTCTGGGCCTCTCATACCTTGGGGACCATCTCACCCTCCGTGCCTCAGAGCGAATCCTTCGGTCCACTGGGGGCGCCTTCTTGGAGGTCCCCCAGGTGAGACGGGAGGCTACAATGGAGACGGCATTCTCAGTGGCCGGGTCGCAACTTTGGAACTCCTTCCCGGAGGAAGCCCACCTGGCCCCAGGTCTGCTGGCATTTTGTCAAGCCTGCAAGACCTGGCTGTTCGCCCAGCCCATCGGAGGGGAGGGTTGGGTAGTTATGGGTATACGGGATGTGGGGGTGGATATGGGGACTGTTTTAAAAAAATTTGATGTTGTTTTTTAAATATTGTTTTATGAATTTTATTGTTATTGTTATTGTAAGCTGCCCCGAGATGCCGTAGGCATGAGGGGGTGGCTAAAAAATATTTATAAATAAATAAATAAAAATAAGATCTTGCTCACTGTTGGCAAAACCATTTATTTCCACTTACGGGTCAATGATAGAGTTGAACTGAATATTCAAAGTGATCTTTAAATTCAACAAATACACCATACTAAATGGCTGCATTCAAAACAAATTCATTGCCTGAATTCAAAAAGTTCATTTTTCAAAGTTTGCAGCTAAAATTTGCAAGTTGTTGATTGAACAGTGCCTTAGTCCACCACGTGACACAGGTTAAGCAAACGTGCTGGGTGGAGGTGGGCGTGCACCCATCTCCACCCACCTCCACCCACGGAACAATCGGCATTGGAGCCCGTTGCTCCGTGCGTGGGTGATGGAGATGGGTGGAGTGTGGGAGCACGTACGCACTCCCTCTGCCGTGGCGTTCCCATGGATGCCTCCACCCATCTCCCTGTAGTGAAACTACACTGCATGGAGTGCAGTGGAGTGGGGGTGTCTCGTGTGAAAAGGACCAAAGAAGGAAACAGCGTAAGAGCTGAACAACAGAAATGCCAAATAACAGAAATAAAAAGCCCAAGTAATGAATTCAACAAATTTTTGCTGGAGTGAGGAATTTGAACTTGGGTATTCATTTCAGTAAGTAAATACCCAAATTCTATTCATGAATATAAAGTTACAATTTTTTTTCACCTCTCATTAATATAGCCACTTGAAGCATGAAATCTAGAGTTGGCTAAATCTCGGTTTTACATCTGGGTGGGGGAACATCCTGCAGCAACAGGAGGGTCTTGTAGTCTGATCTGTGTACTACTTTCCAGCAATATTCAACTGTCAGATTATTTGTATCATTAAAAACACTCTTTTAGTAAACCTCATTAAAACCTTGGACTCATGTTGGTTTCCAATGTAGGGAAAAATGAGAGGAACAGTGAAAATAAGATCACCAGTTGGTTGAAGGCATATTTCCCCTTTAAAATGTGTATTCATCTACACAGGTCTGATTTAAGTCATGTGGGAACCTGGGGGCGGGGAGGGCAATTTAAAAATGCTATAGTGGCAATTTAAAAATGACTAGTGGGTTACACCAAAGACTACAGAGAGATATTGACTGACCGAAAGAAGCCAAAAAAATCTCATATTTGTGCTTAATTCATATAGTCTTCTTGTTTCAGCACCAAAACAGCATTATCAGACAGGAAGTATTTGAAGGGCATGGGTAAGGAAACAGGGTACGTACTTCAGAAAGATATAAGTATGATAAAGAGACAAGGGGCTGGAAGGTTGAAAACAGCTGCATGATTGAGCATGATTAAGTTAGTCTTTAAGGTGCCGTACTTTGTCTTGCATGATTGAGTGGAGACTGACTCTGGGCAGAGGAAAGAGGATGGAAGGAGAGACCATGGATCTAACCTGCCACTACATTTGAGTGTGTATCTTTCTTCCCCCTGTGCATGTTCCTTCAGCACTCAAGAGTGGGGGCTGGATCTAGGGCCAGACTAAGGAAATGGGGAAAAGAGTCAAACACCAAATACAAAGCAACTGAGGACCATATTTGGTCCATGGGCCAGGGATTCTCCATCACTGTTCTACCCAGAAGTAGGAGAACATGAATGCCAAGCTATTTAACTGAAAATTACAGCAATGAGGTTGTTTAAAGTCACAGCCCAGGACCAGAGAAACCTCTCCTTACTCCTATCATAAATTACAAGCTAAAAATGAAGGGATGAACGTTGAAAACCGAAACAGACTCCAACTACAAACAGCAGTTGATTTGTCTTCAGCGAGGAAAGGGAAAGTGTATAATACCTTTAATATATGGATGGCTGGGTTAGGCTAAATGACTGCCGCACAGAAGGTTTATCTGTAAACACTGCAGCAAGGCTTAAGATTTTTACCACAATAAACGACTGGTTTCAATCAAATGCTGCTAAAGCGAAAGGCACGGCCCATAGGAGTAATTACTAGTCTCTTGACTGAAACAAAGGGCAATTACAACAAGCTGGAGAAGTGTGCTCACAATAGCAGAGCACTTGATTATAGAGTGGCACAGCAATCAGCAAGCAAGAGACACTTTTTTTGCCTACCCAGTCCCTGTTGGATATTATTGTGAAAGGGGGGGGGAGGGATGATTCAGTTGCAGGTCAAATTCAAGCCCAGACTTGTTTTCACTTTGAAATGGACACTGCAGACTTTTTAAAAGGTTAGATTTGTCTCTATTCAGGGTTGGAATGAGGGTAATTGGGAGGGAAGGGGAATTTCTTAATTCTGCAATGGTGGAAGGGAGTGAGCTTCATGTGTGTGTGTGGTGTGTGTGTGTNAGCGAATCCTTCGGTCCACTGGGGGCGCCTTCTTGGAGGTCCCCCAGGTGAGACGGGAGGCTACAATGGAGACGGCATTCTCAGTGGCCGGGTCGCAACTTTGGAACTCCTTCCCGGAGGAAGCCCACCTGGCCCCAGGTCTGCTGGCATTTTGTCAAGCCTGCAAGACCTGGCTGTTCGCCCAGCCCATCGGAGGGGAGGGTTGGGTAGTTATGGGTATAGGGGATGTGGGGGTGGATATGGGGACTGTTTTAAAAAATTTTGATGTTGTTTTTTAAATATTGTTTTATGAATTTTATTGTTATTGTTATTGTAAGCTGCCCCGAGATGCCGTAGGCATGAGCGGGTGGCTAAAAAATATTTATAAATAAATAAATAAAAATAAGATCTTGCTCACTGTTGGCAAAACCATTTATTTCCACTTACGGGTCAATGATAGAGTTGAACTGAATATTCAAAGTGATCTTTAAATTCAACAAATACACCATACTAAATGGCTGCATTCAAAACAAATTCATTGCCTGAATTCAAAAAGTTCATTTTTCAAAGTTTGCAGCTAAAATTTGCAAGTTGTTGATTGAACAGTGCCTTAGTCCACCACGTGACACAGGTTAAGCAAACGTGCTGGGTGGAGGTGGGCGTGCACCCATCTCCACCCACCTCCACCCACGGAACAATCGGCATTGGAGCCCGTTGCTCCGTGCGTGGGTGATGGAGATGGGTGGAGTGTGGGAGCACGTACGCACTCCCTCTGCCGTGGCGTTCCCATGGATGCCTCCACCCATCTCCCTGTAGTGAAACTACACTGCATGGAGTGCAGTGGAGTGGGGGTGTCTCGTGTGAAAAGGACCAAAGAAGGAAACAGCGTAAGAGCTGAACAACAGAAATGCCAAATAACAGAAATAAAAAGCCCAAGTAATGAATTCAACAAATTTTTGCTGGAGTGAGGAATTTGAACTTGGGTATTCATTTCAGTAAGTAAATACCCAAATTCTATTCATGAATATAAAGTTACAATTTTTTTTCACCTCTCATTAATATAGCCACTTGAAGCATGAAATCTAGAGTTGGCTAAATCTCGGTTTTACATCTGGGTGGGGGAACATCCTGCAGCAACAGGAGGGTCTTGTAGTCTGATCTGTGTACTACTTTCCAGCAATATTCAACTGTCAGATTATTTGTATCATTAAAAACACTCTTTTAGTAAACCTGATTAAAACCTTGGACTCATGTTGGTTTCCAATGTAGGGAAAAATGAGAGGAACAGTGAAAATAAGATCACCAGTTGGTTGAAGGCATATTTCCCCTTTAAAATGTGTATTCATCTACACAGGTCTGATTTAAGTCATGTGGGAACCTGGGGGCGGGGAGGGCAATTTAAAAATGCTATAGTGGCAATTTAAAAATGACTAGTGGGTTACACCAAAGACTACAGAGAGATATTGACTGACCGAAAGAAGCCAAAAAAATCTCATATTTGTGCTTAATTCATATAGTCTTCTTGTTTCAGCACCAAAACAGCATTATCAGACAGGAAGTATTTGAAGGGCATGGGTAAGGAAACAGGGTACGTACTTCAGAAAGATATAAGTATGATAAAGAGACAAGGGGCTGGAAGGTTGAAAACAGCTGCATGATTGAGCATGATTAAGTTAGTCTTTAAGGTGCCGTACTTTGTCTTGCATGATTGAGTGGAGACTGACTCTGGGCAGAGGAAAGAGGATGGAAGGAGAGACCATGGATCTAACCTGCCACTACATTTGAGTGTGTATCTTTCTTCCCCCTGTGCATGTTCCTTCAGCACTCAAGAGTGGGGGCTGGATCTAGGGCCAGACTAAGGAAATGGGGAAAAGAGTCAAACACCAAATACAAAGCAACTGAGGACCATATTTGGTCCATGGGCCAGGGATTCTCCATCACTGTTCTACCCAGAAGTAGGAGAACATGAATGCCAAGCTATTTAACTGAAAATTACAGCAATGAGGTTGTTTAAAGTCACAGCCCAGGACCAGAGAAACCTCTCCTTACTCCTATCATAAATTACAAGCTAAAAATGAAGGGATGAACGTTGAAAACCGAAACAGACTCCAACTACAAACAGCAGTTGATTTGTCTTCAGCGAGGAAAGGGAAAGTGTATAATACCTTTAATATATGGATGGCTGGGTTAGGCTAAATGACTGCCGCACAGAAGGTTTATCTGTAAACACTGCAGCAAGGCTTAAGATTTTTACCACAATAAACGACTGGTTTCAATCAAATGCTGCTAAAGCGAAAGGCACGGCCCATAGGAGTAATTACTAGTCTCTTGACTGAAACAAAGGGCAATTACAACAAGCTGGAGAAGTGTGCTCACAATAGCAGAGCACTTGATTATAGAGTGGCACAGCAATCAGCAAGCAAGAGACACTTTTTTTGCCTACCCAGTCCCTGTTGGATATTATTGTGAAAGGGGGGGGGAGGGATGATTCAGTTGCAGGTCAAATTCAAGCCCAGACTTGTTTTCACTTTGAAATGGACACTGCAGACTTTTTAAAAGGTTAGATTTGTCTCTATTCAGGGTTGGAATGAGGGTAATTGGGAGGGAAGGGGAATTTCTTAATTCTGCAATGGTGGAAGGGAGTGAGCTTCATGTGTGTGTGTGGTGTGTGTGTGTATGTGTGTGCGTGCGCTCGCACGCTTGGCTGAACTGGGTTTGTTTGGTTTTCCATAATGTTGAGAATCCCCTATTACTAAAAGCAAATCTGAAAGAGTGAATCTAGCCCTGAGAACAAAAAAATGATGAAGTTTGTTACAAATCAGCGCTCCTGTGGAAATTAGGACTACACTCTTGGACCGGTTCCTGAAAAGGATCTAGCTCCTGTACAGGCAAGCTTAACCAATGGTTAGAAAGGAGGGTGGCGGGAGGAGGGGTTAGACCCCTGCTAGAGGCATGGAAGGCACTCTGGGAGTGGATTGTAAGTAGCACAGCAGCCAGGCTCTTAGCTCCACTCTGACTGAGCTAGGCAGAGCCACAAAGGGGAGAAGTGTATGATGGGGATGAGGGAAAGGCTCAAATATCACAGAAAGAAGAAACAGAGATGTGGTCTAAAAGGTTCGAGAGCCACTGGTGTAGGCAGTTCCACTAATAGCTCTCTAATCTGAGCAACCAGGGCTGGCCTTACATAAAAGCAATAGGGGCAGTTGCCCTGGGCCCATCTTGTCTCTTGGGTGGGAAGATATGCAAATTCTAGAGGACATTTGGCCCAATGCAGCCCTGCAATCTGTATTTCTCATAAGTGTGCTCTACAATTTGCATATCTGACCATCCTATTTGTCTGTGGTGCAAGATGAGTCGGCTGCTTTCACAGATTACAAAAATTGCAGAATTGTAATACCCAGTATTATCTCCAGTTATTATAATACTCCATTGTGTAATGTGTGAAAGCAGCCTCAGGGCTGAGCAGCATCTGCTTCCCTCATGTTTTGCTTTGTCCCTTCACCAGCTGAATTCCTCTCCACCTTTGCAGTTTCACAGCCAAAGAGCCAAAAGCAGAAGAGCACGAAGAAAGCTGCTGTTGCTGTGTCTGGAGTCCAACTCCTCACTTTCCTTCCTTCCTTCCTCCCCCCTGGAGTGCAGCTCCCCACCCTGAGCATAGACCCTCTCTGCAAGAGTCAGGGGACTAGCTTTGACACCAGGAAACAGGGCAGCAGGAATGCAAGATGCAGCAGAAAAGTCCTTCTTGGGACGAGGACAGGCCAATGGAGATGATTCAAGAGGAGAAAGCTTGTTAGAGTCCCTGCATTTTACTTTTGCCCTGGGCTGGGTCATACAAATTCTAAGGCCTGCCCTACTGACAACAGTTTGTACAGAAGCTATTGAGCACTTGTAAACACTTGGTAAAATATTTAGCAACCCCACCCTCCCCAAGAAATATATATATATATTTCTATATCCGATTGCATGCATAGTGAGGGGAGAATTCCAGTATTGCTGCTGGTGTGATGAGATGAAGGAATGCAGGGGTTGCTGGAGTTGCAAGAGCAGGGAATCCTGGGATTGACAGTTGGTAAAAGGGAGGAATTCTGGAATTGCTGGCACAATAAGGGTGAATTCTGGGGTCTCTGGAGGGAAGTGAGGGGAGAATGCTGGGACTGTTGGAGTACCAAGAGGATAGACCACTGGGATTGCCGGAGAAAGGCATCTACCTTCTCTTCCCTTCAGTCTCCACTTCATTCTTTGCATTAGGACCACATCCTCAGGGTCTGTAAAACAGCCTCTTCTGTTAAAGTCAATGGAGCCGCACCAATTTAGAGCCCTGTCTTATTTTTCTGAAAAAAGCATCACACTTAAATCTTAATTGGAGGACTTTTGAAAGAAAAGTTTTGAAACTCATTTCTGCCCTCTTGTTCTCAAGGTGCTGGTGCCAGATGTCGAGCTAATTAAACAGCAAAACTAGAAAACTGAATCAAGGTGAGAACATATGAGCCCAGCAGAAACCACCTTTCCCCCCAGCTTTTGCTGCTTACTGCTAATAGTGCACTGCGTAAATCCTAGTTGTTTCACTTGCCTCCCATTTCTACTCTATGTACTCAAAACACAATGAAAGACCAGTCAACTGAGGGAAAAGTCAAAGGATAAGGTAAAACAGGTTTTAAGAAAGAAAAGTAAAATTAGTTTCAGAGAAATAAAGGAATCAAATCAGTTAAGCTAGTTCAGGTTAGTCTCTCTTCCAGGGCCCTCTCTGCACTAAACTGCAGCCAAATGCACAGATTTACCAACACCAGAGTTTTAACTGGTGTATCCATTGTACAAACAGGATTTGAACTCCAGTTTTCCAGGTCAGTCCAAGACGGAGAGACAGTTGCCATTTTTAAATGGACTGCCCCCGGAAGTCTGTGGTTGTGCCACTGCAGGGGAGGGCAGGTGCAGACGGGTGCACACCCATCCCCCCACATGGAGCAACCTGCATTTTCTCCGGTTGCTCCATGCGGGGCAGTTGGTGGAGGTGAATGGAGCTGCATGTTTCACAGGAGCACACGTATGCCCACCCACCCACCACTGCTTTCAAATGGGACATATTCACCCATGTCCACTTTATCGGAATGAGTAAGCAAGCATGAGTAGGTGCGTCTCATGTAAAAAAGGCCAGTGACTTATAGAAGGCCATCTGGTGTGTCCATTGTACAGACGGAATTTGAACTCTAGTTTTCCTGGTCCACGTCCAATACACTGGCCTCTTGAGTATACCAAGCGTGAACACTGACACTTGAATTAAATGGAAATGAGTTCTCAGTGCTGCAGTTCCAGGAAGTTTCAGAAACTTGGGATAATTCCCCAAATTTTTGCTTTCTAATTTGAACTAAAGTTACTAAACCTACCTTGTGCTCATTATTATTTCCACAGATCTGTGTGCACTGCATTTCCCCCATTGCTGCCACTGGGGAAAACACAATGAACACGCGTCTCTATTTTTTTCTAATTTCTTTAACAGGGGAATTTAGTGTAATAGACTCCCATTTTCACATACTTGTGTTTTGCCTTCATTACATCTTGCAGCGATTAAATGTTAAACCTTCTATCAAATCAAATTTATTTATTAGGCACTGGCGGCAATCGCCCTGTGGCCTGTCTCAGTAAGCAGATGGGCCGCCGCATTTTGAACCAGCTGCAGATTCCAAAGAAACAACTGTAGCCACATTCACACCGTACACTGCGGTGCTGTAAAAATAACACGAGGCAAAGACACGGCAGCGGGGAGGAGCCCGATGCGGGAAGTAGCGCTGCTGCAAACAGGGGTCTGTTACGGCTTTACTCGCGCATAACCAGACTCAAAATCCATCCCTGTAATTCACAAGTAAAGCTGCAGCAGACCCCTGTTTGCACCAGCGTTACTTCCAGCATCAGGCTCCTCCCTGCTGCTGCGTCTTTGCCCTGCATCACTTTTACAGCGTCACAGCATCCGATGTGAATGTGGCCTGTGTGTGGCTGCTCATATTCCGGTACAGATTTAAGAGGACTTGGGTTGTTTTCATGAGATGGTGTTTCCTGCAATTTTCTTGTTCCTGCAATCTTCATATGATCTTAAAATTGCATGATTTATTTTCTGAGCACCCTTTTCATGAAATGTGTCTCCCAAAACTATTTTCTTTGCATATTTTACATTAATGTCACTAATCGCAAAATCTACCATTCTCACGAGCACAATTTTCACACATTTTTTGTCCTCCCCTTCTGCCCTATGCCTGTTCCCCGACTGACCTCAGAGCAGGGTTGAACTCCACAAGCTGGCAATGAACTGAAATTAACAAGCCAACTTCAGAGCAGGGTGAAATTAACAAGCCAGGAGCAGAGCAAGGTGAAATTAACAAGTTGGCTGAAATTAAACTACCTGGGAACAAACCACAGCTCCATCCTGCTGGTTTTCTGGCTTCCACCCCTGCTATCCCACAATAGTAATACCAACAAGTATTCCCATGTTCCCAATATTGTGCAACCATAGCATTCGTCACTGTAAGAGAAGGATTTCAGAGACCAGTAATGCACGAGCACTTAAGGCATAACTTGTGGGGCGAACACCATATAGTGCACTCACATGTGCAGTTAACTTGTGGGAGAAAACTATAATTCCACAATTAGTATCTTGTGTGAAAGTAACCTTAAACTGACACACAATCCTAATGCAGACCAGGTCACAGACTCAGAGTGAATTAATGCGGGACTGGAATTTTCAGGGCCCAGGTTGAAGATGCAGGCCTTAATTCTCCCCCATGACCTTGTCCTCTCAGGGGCTAAAACAAGAGGCACCACTGGGAGGGGGTGAATTAGGAAAAAAATAACAGGGCCCTGGGCAATCATTTCAGATTGCTGTGTGGTAAGGCCAGCCATGTGTCAGCCGACGGGGCCGCACCACGGCCAGGCGACTGTGCTCACCGGCTGGAGGCCCCACTCCCAGCGCCGCAGAAGCCGAGGCAGCATGCAGGGTAGCGTCGCTGACACCTTCAGTTGCCCTGGCAACCCCCGATGTAGCGGATCCGCCCGGACCCTCCCACGATGCAGCAGGGCCCCTCCCACCACTGCATTGTTCCTCACGCCTCCAAGCACATGCAGGGGGTGGAGTCTGCGCTTCATCTGCTGGGGCTGCAGAGCACTCAGTGCTGGTGAACACAGCTAGTGTGCCTGGAGAGACTGGCCCCACTTGAAAGCTTAGTACTTGGATTTTGATTGTGGTTTTGCTGTTGGTATTGCTAAGTCCTGTCCCCTCCATATCCATTCCCTCTCCCCGTTTTCCCCTCCTTGTAGTGTTGAGTGTGGAGTGAGTGTGGAAGTTCAACCTAACCCCTTGCTCCTATAGTGTGCTGTGCGGTGAGAGTGAGCCTGCGGGTGTGCATAACTGTTCCCCTTCCCCTCCCCCCAGGATCTTGTCTTGCATGGTGTGCGAGGTTTGGGTGCGTGGGAACCCTATTACAGCTCTGCGCCCTATGATGATAGGGGCCTGATTTCCTGGTGCGAACGCACGTGGAAAGGCCTACTCACTATCCTGACGGGCTTTCTTACCCTCCGAGTGCATAAGCAGAGCTTCCCTAGGTGCAAACAGCATGCGTGGGCGATCCCCTTTTTCCCTCCTTCCCCCCCTCCCACTGACACCCTGATTGGATTAGCAAATATCACAATGCAACAAAAGTATTTACGGAGTGCAAGCATGATTTGGCAATGCAGGAGCTTGACTGGATTTCCTTATTACACACAGTGGTAATACAATATCTTTAAACTTGAGCTCACCTCCAATTCAGGCAAAGCCCCCACTGAGAATAAGAAGTATATAAGAATATACAACTGCCATACTGGGTCAGACCAATGGTCCATCTCACCCAGCATCCTGTCTCTGAAAGCAACCAATTTTAACTGTATCAGTGACGTTCATAACAGGTCATAATGGAGTGATTCATCACCTGCTATTCACTCCCGGACCCTGGCAGTCAGTGGGCTCATCTCCTGACCAATTTGACTAATAGCTATTTATGAACCTATCCACTAAGCAATTATACAATCCTTTATCAAACCCAGTTATGCTACTGGACTTTACAATATCCCCTGGCAATGAGTTCCACATCTTAAAGTTCCTTTTGTTTGATTTAAACTAGGGCTGAATCTCCATTCTTGTGTTTCTCGATGAGAATCACAATTCTCGTCTCGTTCTTGAAAATGAGAATAAGAACGAGAATCACATTCTTGCAAATGAGAATGAGACAAGAATTGACTGGATTCTCACCGAGAAACACAAGATGCTCAAAAAACAAAATACCCGGTGCTGATGTAGGGGAGGGAGAAGTAATCCCACCTCTTTTACCTTGGCTGGGGCTGACAGCTTGGGGAACAGAGTCTGGGGCCATAAGCAGTCTTTGTGGAGAACTTCCAATAGAGAATTATCAGGAAGAGGAGGGTTGAGATCAGGATGGAGGGGGCAATCTCAGCAGACATCTTCAGCATTCTATTGGTTAGCAGGAGTCAGCAGCCAATAGAATGCTGAAGAGCTGTGTTGAGCCTGCCTCTTCCTTTCAGCTCTCCCCCCGCACATCTAGAAAGATGGGGGTGGGGAGAGTCCTTTCCAGTCAGGAGGGAGGAGAGCTGAAGGGAAGAGATGTTGTCACCATTTTGGATAAGGGCTGCACATGTGCAGTTCTTTTTTGTTTTCTGTTTTCCCCTCGTCAAGTTGCTGGACCATGGGTGCCCATAAAGAGACAAACGTAGGTGGCAGAGATGGGAGAAGAGAGAACAGAGACAGGAGATGTGGCACACATGGCTCTGGTGAGTAGAAAAAAAATCTCATCGAGAAAGTCTTGAGAAATGGAGACTTTTCTCAATTCTTGTTTTTTTCTCAATTCTTGTTGAGAAGCTTGATTCTTGATGAGAATCATGAGAAAAATGTGATTGCGTTTCAGCCCTGAATTCGGAAAAGAAGACATTAGCTGCTATGGAGCATAATTCAATGAAGGAAAAAGTTGTTAATTTGCATCAGAATGGACAATGAACAAAGGAATTTAACATCACATGCAATTAGTGTACTCTCTGGTGCTAATTAATCACATCAGACACTGTGTCTGTCTCCTTCACCACCCGCTCTCAATAATGTCATCATCTGCATTATATAATGTTGATAACTTACCATGTAGAACTTTCATGACCCCACACAATGCTAGAGGCCTGAAGTCGCAGTGTGGTTTCCCTCCAAAGCTGCCTCACTAAGGGTGTGGCAGAGCATAAAATAAAAAGACTTCTATTAGCCAGACCACATGCCCTTTTCCAAAATGGCACCAATGCTACTGGTGCCATCTTGGAAAAGGGCTGTGCATGACCCGGGTGGCTGTTTTGCACATGCACTGTGATTTTTAAAAAAAAATAATAATAATAAAATAAAACAAAAACAAAAAAGGAAATGGTGGGGTAATTTACTAAACTCCCTGAAAATAATAATAATAAAATGAAGGAGTTTTTGTAAACAAAAACTTAAACTAAAACTAAAATGAACAGTGTGTCCACCCCTACCAACAGCCTACTTTGGAAAGACTGTTACAAGATGAATACAGACACAAAATACTGTGCTAGCAAGAGTTCTCTCAGCCTCAATTCTCCATCTACAAAATGGGAATAATAATGACCTACCTCACAGGGTGTGGGTGAGGGAGAGCTAGATAAGGACTGTAAGCACTTTGAACACTGAAAGTGCTATATAGGTGATCAATAATATATAACTGAATAATAATAAAATGAAAACCTCTATTTTACCAGCAAGAAGAGAAGCAGCAGGCAGGCAGGCAGAGCATGCCAAGAAGTAAATCTTACATGCCAGGGAGCCAACATTTGTAGTAGGGATGGGACCAGGGGGAATTTTGGTTTCCAGTTTTTCAGTTTGTGTGTGTGCGTGTGTGTGAATTTCAGATCTTGTTTCGGTTTCTGATTTTTCTGTTTCCTATCTTTTTCTACCATTGAAGTCAATGGGAACAAGCCCCAATGAAAGAAACCTGAAACAAAATCAATGTAAAAGAATCAAAACGCCGGAACCGGGGGTGGGGGGGAATGAAATTTCAGATCAACCCAAAGCAGCCATTTGGGGACAATTTCAGTTCTATGTAAAACAAAAATTTCCATCCCTAATGCATACATAGAACCCCACTGTGTGCATATGACACCCCATGAGCCCCATAGGCTGTTTCAGAAGATGGGTCTGACAGCTGTTTCTGTACATCAGGCCTCACCCAAATGTCAGCAAAAGTTAGAGTATCTTAGGGGTGGGACACCAAGGAGAATACCGGATACCGGATTTACCGGTATCGGATCTCCCCGGTGTCAGATTTACCAGTACCGACATACCGGATTTTTAACATTGGCCACGTTACCGTTTTTTTTTACATTGCAGCTATTATTTCAATGGCGCGCAATGTTTAAAAAAATGGTACTGCTGTCAATGTTAAAAATCTGGTATGCTGGTACCGGTGATTATCGGATTAATCCAATACCGATAGTTTAGTATCCATCACCCCGCCCCCCCAACTTCTCTGGGACCTATACCCCAAGTGGCCACAGCATCCACAGTTAAAAGGCAAGACTATTTGGCTTTCCTGGGTAAACAACCCACAGCAATAGATTTCTATGGCATTATGACCCCTTGTGCTCATTGCAAGCAAAATTGGTTACTTTAAAAAAAAAAAAAAGATATATGAGTAGCTTAAAACCAATGGGAAGCTCTGCTTCCATCCACATACATTCCAAGCACAATGACATTCACTGCCTAGCAGTTCCCTCACCTGACCGTTTCTTAATATTCATTGGTCCCCCATGCCCCAATTAAATCATTCCATGCTTCCATGCTTCTAACATCTGTAACATTTTTATGAGAGTTGACATGTACACTGGCATGCTTGTGATAGGAATATCTATTCACTTTAATAACCACCTGGATTTGCAGTGCTGGTTCAGCAACACACACACACCCAGCATAAACTTTGCAAAAATATTTTCAACCAATAGCCAGTCTGTAACCAATAGCAGCCAAAAACAGTTCATACTCAACGTGCAGACAGTCCTGTATGAACATGATCAATAGTGGCCACTGGCCAATAGTCGCTCATGTACAGTGCACAGCCAGTCCTAGCCAAGCAGTCACCCAACTCTTTAAGCTATTTAAAATATTTGGTGTGTGGTCTTCAGAGTTCATGGACAACAGAATTGCAGGTGTGGAGATTCATGCCAAGAACTTCCTTGTGCTTGTTATCATCCTCTAGGCCGTCTTTACCACTACTGAGCAGAACCTGCAAATGATTCAACAGATCCAAGCCATTTGCTGTCATTGTGTAGACATGTGCCTCAGTTTCCCCCAAAAGGGTATCACGTGAAATAGAATTTAGGCAAAGACTTTATGAGTGCAGCTAACTAGAGAAAAGGTCAGGTGAAAATCAGGACACACTGCAGGAAGTTGTTTGTATTAAAGAAGTAGATAAGTCGCTGTGGTGTCTGTAACTTTTCAAAACATCTTTCTCTTCTTGGAATAAATGATAAACAAGTAGTTTATTGTGACCTAGATGAGTTTAACCAATCAAGAAAGTATCTAATGATGTATTAAAGGTAAAAGACAATTAAGACACTTTTGGCACACTTGATAGACAAGTATGTCAGAAAAGAATATGAAACTTTATGTGATCTTTGTCGATTTACACCAGGCATTCTACTCAATTGATAGATAACTCTTGTGGGGAAAGCTGAGGCAGGGAGGCATTGATTCAAGATTATTAGCATTAATACCGCGACTGTACCAATTTACCGAAATTAGAATTCGAATATCACATGAAGGTGATATGTCAGGATCAATTCCCACGGCTGGGGGTGTAAAGCAAGGATGCGTTCTTGCACCAACGCTTTTTAATTTCTTCATTAATTATATTGTGGACCATCTGGCAGGCAACAAATTCCACCCGGCCTATGTAGCTGGTAGAAGAACAAACATGTTATTGTATGCAGATGACATGACCCTCTTAGTCACCTCTCAGGTCGGCCTGAGGAGAGCGATACAGTACTTCACTAGCTGCTCTATGCGAAACAAATTGGCCATCAATTGTGACAAAACAAAGATTGTTGTTTTTTCTAAATGGAAAATTCAGTGTGATTGGAGGTTGGGCTCAGAAAGGCTGGAACAAGTAGATAGCTATAGATATTTAGGGATAACGTTTGCTGTGACAGGGGCCTGGGATAAACACTGCAAAACCACTGGTATGAAAATGCAGAAAGCAACCAATGGAGTTGTTAAGTTTTGGATAAAATTTGGAGGAAGGCAGGTATTACCAGCCCTTAAACTATTAGAGCATAAGTTAATCCCCAAGGCCTTATATGGGGCAGAGGTTTGGGGTGGACAGAGGAGTTTGAACTTGGAGGGCTTTCAGAACTCTTTTATGAGAACTCTGCTAGGTGTGTCAAAGGCTACCCCGATTCCGCTGATGCGAACAGAGCTGGCACTTCTTCCAGTTATAACCAAAGCCCAAGGGAGGCTAATTAGATACTGGTTTAGACTAATGGACATGGGTGAGGACACACTTCCCAAACTAGACTGGCTGGAAACAACGAGTGCTGACTCGGGTTTCCGCTGGAGAGAGGACTTGACTACTTTGTTTAGTCAATTGGGGTACAGATATTTGCTATTGTGTCAATTTATCCCTGCACATGACAGAGCTGATATCTTACAAAGACTGGAGGATATAACTGGCCAGGAGCAGTTTGCCTTGGAAGTCTCTAATAAGATAGCCCCATTCTATTCTAGGCTGAAAGAGCTATGGGGCAGGGAAGAATATCTATCTAGCCTGCGAAATTCTAAAGCCAGGAAGGCATATACACTCTGCCAATTCCAACTGATGCCCTCAAAAGTACTTGAGGGCCGTTATCAGCAGATGCCATGGCCCTTACGTATATGCCCCTGAGGACTAGATCAAATAGAGGATCTACAACACATAATACTAGCCTGTCGGTTCACGGAAACTGTGAGGACAAGCCAATTGAGTAGGATACTGGGGGGAAAGAAGTTTTGGCCGGCTAAATTTGTCCTCCAATTTCTTTTGGTAGGAAGAAAAGCAGAGCAAGCACGGGAGATAGCTAATATATTGTATTCCATGCTGCAGGCCAGAAGAAGATCTGGCAATTTTAAATCAGTAGATTAGAGAAGAGGCAGCCGGATGAAGAATGTCTGATTAATGGCTGCATTAAAGGAAAACTGACTATGACCATGACCATTGGCTATGACCACTGATTATGACCACAGCCAATCTGGACTGAGGTGAAGCCTCTTAAAACAGCTTAAGTAAGGAGGAATGGAGCAGGGCCGATGACTTGATATCTGGGTTGCTGTAATGAGCCCTACAGCAGAGTAAAAGAATAATTGTGGACAGGTGGACGGGATAAGGTCAGTAACGGAAGAGAGATGGTTTTCCGTGGGGTAAGGGACTCCCTTAACTGCTTAGGGCAAAACAGGGGTGGCTGGTGGGTTTTGATGTTGGAGGGGCACTGAGGCAGTAAGGCCGGACTGGCGGGCCTAGGGGTGGAGCCAGGGGGATGGTAGGTGGAGCCAGGGGGACGGTAGGCCAGTGGCATGGCATAACCCAGCAGCAAGGAGTTCCCAGGGTTAACATTGGATGGAAGAAAACACAGTCTACATGCACATCAAGCTTAAAATAAATAATTTATAAAC
>QEPC01003936.1:517328-585199 GCA_003113815.1 Sphenodon punctatus
ATGTCTATATGTCTATAATATATCTATATCTAATCTATACTACCTATCTATATATAATGTACAGGGGGGAGAAGGGTAGGGAGAGGGAGAAGGTAAAATGTAGGGTATTAGGAAGGAAAGGTATTGGTGGTAATACAATGAGGGCTAGGGAGGAATTTTTTGTGTGCAAGCACCACAGTTCTGTAAACACAGCCTGACAAGCAGAGCTCTCACAGAACAGAGAGAAAAACCCTGGCCCTCCCATTATAAAGGGTTGCAGTGCCCGCCCCCAGAACCCCCCTGATTGGTTGTGGGAGGCAGCAGGCATTGAGCAATCACAGTGTGCCATAAGACTGCTGGGGCCTGCTTGAGCTGCTCATTAGTCAGTGATACATCCATCCGATACTGCTGAGCTGCTCGCCCCTCCCAACACAGGCATAGTTCAAGAGTTCAACCCTGTTTAGGACTCTGAGATGTCTGCTCCCTCCTGCCCTCTCCACATTTTCCCTCCAAAACCCAACTGCCACAGCACTAATAATGACAATGATAACGACATTGTCGTTTTCATTATCATTATCCTCGGTTGCTGTTATTGTTATTCTCAGTTGTCATTTTCATTATCATTATTATTGCAATAATGAAAACAAAAACAATTTTCATTATTGTTATTGTAATAACTAAAACGGCATGCGCGCTCCTAGAACGCGGGGGAACAGAGCTCCAATGCTTTTCCTGCAGCCCCCATCAGCAGCCTTGGAGGCTTTGAGGTGGCTCTCATGAAGAGCTCCTACACTTTTAAAATTACCACTACACCACTGGTGGTGTGGAACGAGTAGATAGGGAACACTTATTTACACTCTGAAATAGTACTGGCGTTAGGGGACACTCCATGAAACTAGCTGCTGGCAGATTTAAAACAAATAAAAGGAAGTACTTTTTCACTCAACACATAATTAACTTATGGAATTTGTTGCCAGAGGACATTGTCAATGCCAGCAGTATAGCTGGGTTTAAAAAAGGACTGGATAAGTTCTTAGAGAGTAGGTCCATTAATGGCTATTAACCAAGTAGCTTACAGGATGAACTTCTTACTGTCGGAAGCTGGAAGTGAACAACGGGGAATGGATGGCCCATTGTGACTGTTGGTTCTTCTCCCATCCAATCAAGATTGGCTACTGTTGAAGGACAGAATGCTGGGCTTGATGGACCATTGGTCTGACTCAGTATGGCACTACTTATGTTCTCTCTCTGGTCTGCAGGCTGCCTGCCTAACTCGACCCCAACTGAGCCAAGACAGAGGCTTTTTATATCCCTGGACTGGCTTAGCCATGCCCACTGAATATGCCTCTGAGGCCCATTACTTGGCTTCTTAAAGGACCAGTACCCAATCAAGCCTCTTCTCTGCTACACAGGGGTCAAGGGATCTAGCCTGCATTGTGTCTCCTTCCTGTTATTTTTTTTAACAAAATAAACTCTCAGCTCCTATTGACCCTAATGGATGTAGGACGCAACCTACTGAGCTGTGAAGTAGGAGTTCCTCCTTCATTAGTAAAAACAAAAGATACAGGGACTTTCCCCTCTAGCTGGTGGATCTTCTGATGTTTCTATGCAGGTTCTTTGCCTATAGGAGTCTTAAACCATCAAACTTTCACAAGCTGTACCAGGAGTGCTACCAGAACAACTGCTAGCTGCTCCTATCTACTTTGGTCATGAGGATGGTCACTGTATACTGGTGTGGCTCAGACACTCTGCTTTGGCACAGCTGTGCCAAGTGTCCTAAGTTCTATTCTGCCTGCTCAAGCCCCCTTCCTACAGCTGGTTTATAAAATTAGTGGGCATTTCTTTACGTATACAGGGTAAAAACAGATGTGATTTGGGCCTACTTTGGCCCAGGACCCAGTGGCATATACAACCACACCCCCAGGATTGTCCCAGGCAGCATTCAGGCTGGTCTGGGCTGTGACCTGACCTCTAGACCACCTCTAAGGTCACAGTCCACGCTAAGACCCACCATAGGAGGCAAGCACATCTGTGTGGCCATGGCTGCCCATTATGGTGGGGCACTGGGAGCAAAGCATAGGCAGGGACGCCTGTCCACATGTTCATTGTGCTCCAGGACATGCAGACTGTGGAACGGCTCCCCAACCAAAATCATCTCAGCTCAGTAGCCCAACTTGACCTGAGCCGTGTCACCTGGGATTTTCTGGCCCGGGGAGCAGTCCCACCAACTGCATGTCTGTTTTTCCCCATTTTAAACCTAAAACAGGTAATCGTCAGATTCTGTGTGCGTAGTACTTGTCACTTGACCTGCAAATAGCAAATTAGATAGTGCATATTCAAAAGGTATGCCCAGCTCTATTGAGCACAGCCATCTGGACTAAATCCATGTTCAGTGCAAGCCTTCAAAGCACTTGCAATGGCCATGGATTTCAAAGGGGCTTGCAACAGTAGAGTGCAAAGCCCTATCGGGAAGTGGGCTGCCCCTCAACCACATAGGGCCTTTGGCCAGAAGGATATATGTGGGAATATGAGACTCAGCATGCTATAATCAAAGGGGCACTCAGCAGGGTATAAAAAGAGATGGTTTCACTCATCGAATGGTGGGCTTGGTGACCTTGATTCAATTACTTCCCTCCTTTGCACAGCTGTCTGTCTTGTCTATTTTGATCCTAAGTACTTTGGGACAGGAACTCTTTTTTTGAAGGGGGCAGTCCTCCAGCTGTTTAGCGCCGGTGCCATTACACACCACTGCCCCAGCTGTCGGTGGGGTCGATCCCATTCCCTGCACTCGCCGCCATGTGCATGCGCTCAGCACCACATGGTTCGTGTGTGTGCCTGCTTACGTACATGCGCACTGCATGTGCTCCGTGCAGTGAACCACATGGCATGGGATCAGCCTCACTGAAGCAAACAGAGCCTGCACTGGTGCTATGAGCAGATGCTTGTGCTAAAGAACAGACCTTGTACTAGAGCACAATGGAGGTCTGATCTTGATTGGGGCCTGTAGGCGAGTGGCTCATATTCTCTGCATTTTCCCCATTGGGCCCCTGCTGATTACAAATAATCATAATAGTGAGAACAGTGCAAGGTGCAGAAAGGGTTATTTTTACTTTATCTACCATCTCAAATGTTATAATGTCAAAGGGATAGGAAAAAATAGATTTGAGATGTGTGTTCCATGATCCTGAGTTCAAGGGTATTCTTATGGTTAAAATTGCTTTAAATTGTCTTGAGCAGAACTTTCTGATTAAATCTCCTCTCTGATCACTCAGTCCCAGCAATGGCATCATTACAGTTCTGATAAGTTATATCATATCTCAGTCCCAAACTGCAGTGATCATGGAAGGAGATTTGGGGGTGGGGGAGTTCCTCTTCACTGCCATATAAGATTGAGCTGTAATGCAAAGGCATCAGGAACGTAGGAATTAAAATCCTCTGGTGATTTGGGGAAACTACTTATGCACCTTGAACTGATGCTCATTGAATCCTCAGAGATCAAAGCAGAGAATGTAGTTAATAATTGCTGTGAAATAAAAAATAAAACCCCTTCACATGATAGTGTGTTTCCTTTCAAGAAAGAAGAAAGCAAAGCATGTGGCTGATGCATTAGCACCCATGTCAGAGATACAGGAGAGAAAGTAGTTAAGACAGTACCTTTTACTGCACCAACTTCTGTTGGCAAAAATACGCAAGATTAAATACTTTGTCCCTTGTCTCTTTCAAGAAGGAAGAATTTGGACAGTCTCCTATTGGGATCGCAAACTCGTAGGTTGTAGACATTGAAAAAACTTCTTAGGCTAGCCAAAAAATCTTCTACCCCATGTTCCACCCCAATGTGGTATTTAGAATGATCTTGTGAACATGACTGTGTGTTAGATACAGCCCTAAGCAAGGCATCATTAGGCATAGGGTGATTTCAGAAGTGACGTGGTGAATGTCAACCTCAGTCAAACACGGGGGGGAGGGTGTGTGAAAGCGCCATGTATGTCTGTTTGCTCGCATCCAGATGTTCACCACAGTCCAACGCAACCTGGGGTGAAGCTAACCACGCTTCGTGAGGTCGGGGCGGGAGGAGGTCCAGAAGTGTGGTGAATGGTCACCACGGCAGGGGTGAATGAAAAGTAATTTCTGAATGGAAACCCACAGCCGCAGTGCATTCTGGGGCTTGAACCACGGTCCACGTCTCCACTGCATGTCTGTTGTGTTCCCCATGCCCATGTTCTCTCTGATTGCCCCCGGGCGGTGGTCACGATCCTGTCACTTCTGTTTGGGCCGCACGTGTCACCACAGCCTGTGGTGAATCTGTTCACACCGGGGTGGGATTCACTGCGGTGAATTGGAACGCGTCACTTCTGAAATCACCCATAATGCCGCCCCGTGCTGCCTTTGGGTAGGAGGGGCGGGATATAAGTTTTAAATAAATAAATAATTATTGGGGGAGAGGGGGATCCCTTCCAACTTTAAGAGCAGGGAGGAATGGATGACGGATGTCCATATCCCGCAGAGCCTTTGCGTCCCAAAGAACTTCCAGCAGCTCTCTGCTCCATGCTGAGTTCAGGGATAAGAAGCGAGCATGGAGGGAAATGGCTCATGGGCTAACTGAATTGTGTCATATTTAGCTTGATTGATTTAAATTTGCAGGACAAAGGGGTTTGGGGTGAGGGGAAGCTGGCATCACTGTAGACTGCAGGAAGGAGGGGGGAAACATCCTCATGGCAGACCGGTCTGGGGTATATCCAGACAATCTGGATATGCTGCGACATGTTTATAGACTATTTTGCAGGTAAAAAATCGCTCATATCCACCACGATTTCAATGCCGCATTTAATGCAGTAGATATACCTGAAGTTATGAATGTCCCATCTGGTCAGGTTTTGTGGGATCGGTTTCAGCAGATATCATCATCCGATGCAGTGGAGATGCTGGGAGCTGGGAGGGCCATGACTTGTGAACTCGATCCTTGCCCATTCTGGCTGGTGAAAGCCAGCAGGGAGATGTTGGGGACGTTGCTGGTGGGGGTTGTCAATGCCTCCCTTGTGGAGGGCAAGGTTGCAGGGTGCCTGAAGGAGGCTGTGGCGAGGCCTTTGCTCAAGAAGCCATCTCTTGACATTGATGCCCTTGCCAGCTATAGGCCAGTCTCTAACCTTCCCAACTCCGAGGGCATCTGGACCACATTAGTGTCCTTGATCCCTTGCAGTCCAGCTTTCATCCGGGCTATGGCACTGAGACTGTGCTTATGGCCTTGGTCAACGATCTATGCCGGGAGTTGGACTGAGGTCGGTCCACTCTTCTGATTTTGTTAGACCTTTCAGTGGCGTTTGACATGTCTGACCGTGAGATGTTGGTGACCAGCCTATGGGACCAGTTCTGGGTGAGCAGAACTGTTCTTGAATGGTTCCGCTCATTCCTATATGGTATAACTCAGTGTGTGGTACTGGGGGAATGTAGATTGTTCCCCCAGGACCTCATGTGTGAAGTCCCACAGGGATCCATTCTGTCCCCTCTCCTATTCAACGTGTACTTGCAGAGAAGTTTGGTATCATCAGTATGCTTATGACACCCAGTTCTACCTCTCATTTTCATCTGACCCAGGCCCGGAAGCCTCTGTGTTTACCTGGTGTCTAGCTGTGATGGAGGATTGGATGAGGATGAGCCGTCTGAAGCTGAATCTCAAAAAAGACAGAGGTGATGTTGGTGAGTAAGGATGAGGGAGTGAAGGCCCCCATCACTGATGGGGTACATCCCTCCTTGGTCCCTCATGTTCAGAGTCTAGGAGTCCTCCTCAATTCACAGCACCACCTGGATGCCCAGGTGAAAGCTGTGGTGAGGAGCATGCTTGGTAAATTACATCTGGTCCGATGTCTCTGGCTGTACATCTTGAACTCCAAACTTGCCACCCTCATCTATGCATTCATCACCTCAAGATTGGACTACTGTAATGCACTCTACATGGCGCTACCCTTGGTGAAAATCCGGAGGCTGCAACTGGTGGAGAATGCGGCGGCACATCTCCTTGTGGGACAGGCCGCCAGGAACACATAACACCAGTGCTCCGTTCTCTGCACTTTGCTGCCTATAGTCTTTCAGGCCTGATTCAAGGTGTTGTTATTACCTTTAAAGACTTATACAGCTAGGGCACCAGTTAACTGCGGGACCGCCTCATCCCTTGTGTCCTGGATCAGCCCCTGTAGTCAGCCGGAGGTGCCTTCTTCAAAGTCCACCGGATGGCAATATTTGAGAGGGCATTCTCAGTGGCCGCACCACAGCTATGGAATTCCCTCATGATGGGGATTCAACTCTCTCTGGATCTCCTCCCCTTCCATAGACAATGTAAAACCTGGCTGTTTCGCCAGACATTTGATGAGGGGGTGGGTAGAGGGTGCGGTTCTTTTGGAGAAAGCGTATTTATTTTCTCAGACCTCTGTGTTTTATGGTTTTTGTTGATATTTTATATCATATTGTAATTTTATAGTTTTGTATTATGTTTTTTATTATGTGTTTTTCACCACCCTGAGCTGCCATTGGGCAGGAGGGGGCGGTATATAAATGATGAAATAAAATAAATAAATAAATAATATAGCTCCCTGCTGACAGACACTACCAATGAAATAGACAGGGAACATGCAAACTCTGGAATAATAAATCCTTAAAGCAATAAACTTCTTTTACAGTTTCAAATGTCTCATAGTTTAGTTTTCAAAAAATGTCTGTGTTGTTGGGGACGTCTGGGTCAAGAAGTGAGGCATCTACTGTATTTTAGGGATTGGGTTTCTGTGTGTCAGTGGCAGATCCAGCATTCCTCCTCCTCCAAAATTTAGCTCAAAGTTACACTAATGCAAGGTAGAGTGTATGAGCTTCACCACCTGGGAGGGCACTGTGCCTCAGAGATGTTCCGCGGAGGCATAAACTTCTTCCTTTCTGAGGAATGAAGACAGTAGTAATTTGTTCCTAACCTATGCCAGCAGCAAGTTACAACATCCCTATGCCAGTTGCTAGAGCTGAAACAGATAGCGGTTTGGCTATCTATAGTTATGCAGACAGTCCTGCGGCTAACCACAGGCTACCTGCATACTTGTCAAGTTTACCATGTTTAGCAACAAAAAAAAACCAGCCATCCCCCACTTGGATAATCACTTAGGAGGGTACACTTAGGATGGTACATGGTGTGGAGGAGGTGAGCAGTGACCTTTACCTGTTGTGTGGCTAGTGGCTGAGGAGTAGGCTGTGAGCAGCTGGCAGCAGAAGCAGGGGAGCAATCCCAGGAACGCCTAGGCCTGTCTGGTACAGGTCAGCTGCCCAATATGCATAAGTCGACAAATATTTGGGTGGATACTGTTCTGGAGGTTGGAGGATCCAGAAAATCCATTGGATACAGCTATCCATTTAGATCATCATTTCAACTCCACTGAGCATACTTGAAGTAGCTGGCACACTATATGGAGCACAGTCCCTTTTTCTTCAGCCTCCTGTTCTGGGGGGAAAAAAATTTATAATTTATTTATTTATTACATTTATACCCCACCCCTCCTGAAACAGCTCCAAGCGGCTTACAATCTCAAAAGAAAAAAATAATAATAATTTTAAAAAAAGAAAAAGTGGTAGCATATGCAAATTATTTAGCAAGGCTTCAGTAGGACTACCCTGGAACAAGTGGTTTGTGGAGAACAGCTCTTGGGGTGGAGACCATTTTGTTGCTGTTATGTGTGTGTACAATGCAAACCAGTAACCACATTGGTCTTTGGCGTCTCTAAATACTCGCACAAAATAAGTAATAGCCACCACATCATGAAACACCTACTGTGTCCTGACCAAAATCCTGATGATGTGCATAAGGCATGCAGTCATATTCCCCACCCCCCAACTCCTCTTTGAATACTTATAAGGTTTTTCTTGGCCATCTCTTATTTTGATACCCACTCTCATGCTGAGTCACCTAGCTCTAACCAGTAATCTAACAATTTTATCATGAATCCTGCAATTGTAGGACCTAAAATTGCAAGATTGGTGATAAAAACATGGGTCTCCGCTGTGATTTTTTTTTTAAAAAGGATTCTTGCTGTAGTTGCTGCAGAGAAGCAGTTAAACTCATAGCTGTGTTGTGGCCTAAAGTATCACAAACCAAAGGGCAAATAAAAACATAAAATCCCAGGTATTACTTGTCTGTTAATTTAATAATGTTTCACGTCAATCATATCAACATGTCAAGTTGCGCTGTACAAGGCACGGAAGATAGTACCTAATTGAAATTTGTGTCGGATCAGTTAATGGGTAAAAACAGATGTGGGGCTGGCAGGACGGCTCCCTGGCCTGCCGTGGGGTGGAAATTTACAGGCAACACGGCCCGGACCATGTCAAGGCACCAAACTGATGTGCCTGCAGTCAGGGAGCCATCTTGTCACCTGCAAGGCCCGCACACCAAACAGGTGAACAGCCAGCCCTGCTTGTGCCATGTTCCCAGTGCCCCGCTTCCTGCCATGACAGACAGTCATGGCAGTCAATGAGGCACAGCCATGGTAAACGGCCATGGCAGCCCCTGGCACGGGGTGGGTATGCTGCCACAGAACAGACGTGCTATCCCTCCGTGGCCCACTGTGGCCCACTTTGACCTGCATGGGTGGCCCTTAGCCTGGGCTGTGACCTTGGAGATTGTCCAGAGGTCACAGCACAGGCTAGCCATCAACACTCCTCAGGGCAATCCTGGGCCAACATCTGGCAGCCCTTTTTTTTGTACATGTCGGCAGGACCTGGGCTACAACAGATCAAAGCCATGTCTGTTTTTACCCAAATTAGTCAGTTCTAACTTCTTACATGCCTAAGGCAGGGCTCAGAGTGATTTAAATCCTTGCTTAATACCCTCATCAACAGAAGTTGGTCCAATAAAAATTACCATTGGAACTATTCTGTCTCCATGTCTTTTCAGTTTGGGGCATTTTGGCCATTCTTTTTCCTTTTTTAACTGATCACATATAGGGTGAAAACAGACACACACGTAACTCCGCTACAACACCACTTTAACATTGCTTACGGAGATTGCCGAGTTGTATCGGCACCCTATGCAGTCCCACAGCACGCAGAAGCAATGTTAAAGTGGTGGTAAACCGGAGTTACATGCATGTCTGTTTTCACCCTAAGTCATTTCACTTCATTTGTATTTCACCTCTCACATATTGTCCATCTTGTTCATGTAGATCTCTGGCCTACAACCCATAGCTTGTGGGCAACATGGAACTCACTGAGCCTTGGGGAGGGAGAAGGAGCCACCACAGGCCCTTCCCTGTGACTTGAGGGAGCAGACTGTAACAGGGAAAGGGTAACTTGTCTCCCCGTGTCCATGTGTCTCTCTTCCTCCTCCATTTGCCACCCTGTGTTGTTCCTTTCATTGATTAAAGTTTGCTTTTTAAATAGAATCATTTCCAGTCAAAATGTCAGTCAGGCAAGAGATTGTTTAAAATTTGCATCAATTCATATTAAACATATTGTTAGGAATGACACCATTTCCCTCCCAAAGACCATTGACTCTACCACCCCTTGGCAGCACCCCACGAGACAAAGGTCAATGGGGGCAGGGGATCAGAGGGGGAGAAAAAGGAAAAAGAAAGAAAACGCCCCATGTAAAACTGGTCTGGTCGGAAGGAATAAGAATGAAATAAGGGAGGCTCCTGAGTAAACAATGGAGCAGTCAAAAACAGGTGGCCTCCCTCTTTTGAGATGAGCCCTCCACAGCCACCCAAAACTCTGAACAAGCAATAGATCAATCATTAGGCTGATAGCTCCATGCCTGTTTAAGAACAGCCTTCTTCTCCTGTCTATAGAGACTTCCTTTTGTCCTGCCATGCCTCCCATTGAAATTCTCCAAGGCCCTATTTCCCCCAACACATCATGCAAAGGTTTCTTTTTCAGCCCTAGCCTTCCTGAGCACCTCTGGGAGCCCTTTTGTGCGCAGAGTGCCCGTGGGACACCTTTTGTGCAATGAGTGACTTTGGGACCCCTTGCCCCACCTCTGAGACACCTATAACTGCCCTTGCCCCCATGAGCAAATTGGGTCATTCTTGAATGCAACACAAGCAGGTTACTCTGTGCGTGCTTGCCTCAAGGATCTCTCCCAACCATTACCCCCTTTTGGTCTGTCCAAGCTTCTTTCCCACCCCACACCCCCTATCTCCAAACGCTGCTGGATCTACAGGGTTGCCTGTCCCTTTTCAACAGGATTGGATAGGTAATATTGCTTATTTTCCCCTTTCCCCCTCACACGCAACGCCCACTTACACCAGAGTAACCAGACCAGAGGGTTTTGCTTATGACTGTGTTTGGTGGGAGGGTATAGAAACTTATGTGTATCAATAGAAACTTATTTGTATCATCTGAATTGACCCATGGGTGAACTGTTTATGTATCATACCTAGTCCTTTGTCAATAAATCTCCCTTATCTGCATCAGAGTATCCCCGTTTTGTATTGGGGTTTGGGAGGGAAATTCCAGCCAACTGGCAGTGCATCATGTCCTCAGACTGATCCCAGTGGACACGTGCGAACCCTTTTTAATCAATTTGGCTAATTTCCCCTAAATTCAAGAGTTGTTTGGATATTGGGGTACTGACCCCCAATATTCACTCATGGGAGTGGGTCCGTGTCCTAACAATATGCAACTTTTATGTAAATAAAGTTGTGGCTCTCCATACATTTGGAACTTTGAATGTGGCTTGGAACCACCAAAAGGTTGGCGACCGCTGGTTTAGATTATAATCTCTTGGAAATAAAAACTCTCTTGCTAGGTATTTTTGTAGTGACTAGCACTGGTGGGGAGGAGGGTATCAATCTTGGGTAAGGACTCTAGGCCCTCAAATAAATAGTAGTAGTAATATTAATCAATACTGGCTCAACCTATTCCCATTTGCCCTGTGAAAGCTGATAGGATTACAGATCATATAACATTCCGTTCCATTTTGCTCCCCACATAACACCACTAGTACTACCAGCTGCACTAAGCCCCATTTCCATTTCCTCAGTCAGCGCCTCCAAGATATGACATTTAAGTTCCAGCAATACTGATTTGCTGCCACTGAAATGTCCTCTTCCAAGACAAACCAACCCTGAGGCAATAGCACCAGAAATGTCATTTAAAAGGTAAGGGGAACACTTGTTGGCTCGAGGGATAACTAATGAGATAGTCGCATTTTGATCTCTAGGTTAGTGGTTCAGATCCAGGCCAGACAATCACATGAAGTCAGCATGGATCCCTTCTGAACATTCATCCTTACTAATGTGCCTAACGTTGGGGTCCTACACTGGAACATGTTAGCCATGTTATTTAATCAGAAACCACGCTGAATATTGTTTACTGCAGAGATATTCTTTTGGGACTCCCAAGACACTAAATGGCTCATTCTAAATGAATCAATCAATCTAATCTCAATCTATCTAGTATATCATTTTGATGGTTGTTTGGTGTATGTGAGAGTCTTTGTGGTCTCCATTAGGAGTGAAACAAGCAGCCAAATTACTGCTCACAAGAAGTTTTTCCATATTGGGAACTGCAATCGATTTCCCAACCATTTCCTGATACCAATACAATTTCTCGATTCTCGCAATACCATGAGATATCATCCTGATTTACCAACTTTCCACTTACCGTTTACGCCATACAGCGTACAATCCATTTAAGACTTACTGCATTGCCAAGGGTACCATTTTACATCCAGGTTTGTTGTTTCCGCATTTCAAGCACTGGGCAAAATTCCACCCCTTAACCTCCCCTCTTAACCTCTATTCCAGTGCCTCCAATCATAATTGGTGTTCTATGTTGTTTCCTTTGCTTTGACCAATCTGCAACTGGATTGCAGATTAGTAAAGGAATCTGTGTACCAGCCAATAAGTGAGAAGGAAGTACAAGGGGAAATGGAGTGCAAGAAATGTGGTATTGCGTCAGTATTACCTCTCAAGATTTGAAATGGACAGTAAAATGGTAAACAAGAAAGTGGTAAATGGAATCCTGGTAAGTCGAAAGATGTTAAAATGAGAAACAAATTGTCGGTCTACACATTACCGAGTACCAAGAGGTTCTTGATTTGACCAAAACGTTATCGGGAACTGGGATTTTGGCAGGAATTCCCATTTTGGAAAAATCTCATTTAATTCCTAGTCTCCATCCAGATCCTAATGTCAGTATTGCCAACTTTTAGCCTGCAAAAATCATTAGTCAGAACAAAAAATGGCCAGATAATTTTTCTCATTCTGGGATTAATTGCCCAATCCCCTTGCACCAGGTCCCAGGGAGTAGTAGCAACTGTGGGTCCTCAGGAACAAGCAGTAGGTTCTCACTCTACCTTGAACCAGAAGCAGCAGGAGAACTACTCCTGCCTCTGTTGCTCACTGCTCCCTAGGATCCACATTTCAGCTCTAGTTTTTAATTGCTTCACAGATGACAAATCCTCAGGGGAAAAAAATGTTGACAGCAAAAAGAAAATGGCAATTGTCACAATTATAGCTGGCAACCCTGATTCAATGGAAAATACTCACTTTCACCTAGTAGTATAATCATACATTTAGAAAGTCAGGATAACACTCACTGACACTATCACCACCCCACCCCTAAATTGAGCTCTACTTTTCTTGTGGCTGGAGCCCAGTATACTAACCCCCACCACACTCCCACTCCATCTTGAGGAGTGCAGTGGTGTCTCCCAGCCATCAGTGTAAATCCCAGCCCAGAGTTGAGCTTTGCTGTGCAGGCAGAGTTGTAGGGATGGGCGAATACAGTTCAGAAGTTCGGAGTTTGGCCCAAACTCAGCCTGTTCGGATGACCGAACCAAACTTCCAAACCGGACGCTCAAACTTCCGAACAGTTCGGAAAAGTTTGGATGAGTTTGGATGAGTTCGGGGGTGGGAAAAACATGACTTTGGGCAGGAAAAACATGGATGGAAGGGGGAGGCAGCTGAGGAGCAGACTTCCTGGCAACAGGGGTGGATACCAGGGGTGGTTTCAGGGCCAAAAATACTGATACTGAAAAAATTTCAGTTTCGGTACCGATAGCACTTTTTTGAATGTTCAGCCGAGTTCGGGCGAACCAAACTCCGCCAAACCGAACAGCCAAACCCGAACTCGGGTTTCGAACCAAATAACTGAATGTCCGAAAGGCGTTCTGTTCATCCATCCCTACAGAGTTGGGTTTTGCTGTTTAGGCTTCTGTTCTTCAAACAGCTGACTGGCGGTCAACACAAGTGAGCTACAGTAGTAGAAGCCCCTTGTGATCTAAGCTGGAGGAATAGTGGGCTCTAGAGGGACTTGCCCTGAGGTGGGAACCTGGAGAGTAGTGCAGTCAAAAAGGTACTAGAACAATGCTCAGGTTTGTTCCTGCCTACCTTATCACATGGCTTTTACCTATCCGAAAGAAACCTTGAAACACCTCATAGGATCAATGTGATGGAAAGTTTGAATTGGAGCTGCCGCAGTTCTGTAGCTAAATTAACACATCTGTTTCTAATGCTGTCAATCCTGTGCCTTTCAGTAGTTTTAAATCCATTTAATTTCTTCCTAACAAAGGAAGGGGGAAGAGAATGCCCATGGTTAGCATGCTCTTTATTACCAGCCTGTCTTTGGTTACAAATTACTGTTTACCTGTCAGTTGCATTCAGAACACCCATAAGGTATTCTTTGAAGTTAACCTCTTGGATAAAAAGAGATTTTTTAAAAAGAGCTGTTGAAAGACTGCTTGATCTAGTGCCGCAGTCTTTTGAAGTTGAGAGCTAATGGAAGATTATTTTGATTCACAGTGATCAAGCAGTTAATGAGATAAAGTGGTGGGGAGACAGGCTTAATAGAATATGCGGCTGCGTCACAGAGTAATCCTTGCATAAAGCAGCATGAAAAGTAACAGAAAATCAGGAAGAAATGTGGGTCCTGTGAGTTAAAGGAAAGAAAGACAGAGAAAAGCCCAGAGACAAACAAAGCTCTTTTGAAAACTTTTTTGTTTGCCAGAATCAAAAATATTTTAGGCCTGTCAACAGCATCCTCAGTTTTTGATGGATGGTGAGCAGAAAATGGAACGTTATTCACCTAAGCAGTTAGTAGATAATATAGCAATGCCATGATCATCACATGCTGGAGTAACTGATTCCCAAAAAGTGAGTGCTGGTTGGATGGAAGAGGATCATACCCATGATCACTGGAAGCCAGAGTAGCTTAGTGGATAAACGTTGGACTTGGGCCCACACAAGGGTCCATATCTCATCTTAGCCACAAAATTCTTGGGTAAATCACTCTGTCCCCAATCTGTAAAATGGGAGTAATAGTCACTAGAGCTGAAAGTAATATATTATTAATTATTATTATTATTATTTCTTCACATTTTTATGCTGCGCCTTCTTGTTTACGCATCTCGGGGCAGCTAACATCATCATAAAAACATAAAATTCCAAAATATAAAACATTAAAATAACCCAGGCAGAGCAAACCCAAGCCCAACACCCCTCCCATCATCCATCTCCCTCGTCAAAGGCCCGGCGGAACAGCCAGGTCTTACACTGTCTATGGAAAGAGGGGACCTCTAAGGCCAGGTGGACCTCCAACAGGAGGGAGTTCCACAGTTGCGGTGAGGCCACAGAGAACACCCTCCTCATAGCTGACACCTGGGATAGCCAGGGAACCTCAAGGAGGGCACCTCCGACTGACCGCAAAGGCCGATCCAGGACCCGGGGGGGGGGGGGAGGGGGAGGCAGTCCTGCAGATAAGTGGAGTCCAGACCTTTCAGGCCTTTAAAGGTCAGAACCAACACCTTGAATTGGGCCGGGAAGACTATCGACAGAGAACGGAGCACCAGAGTAATGTGCTTGAGATGACCCATCCCCCTAAGGAGAAGAGCCGCTGCATTCTGCACCAGATGCAGTCTCCAGACTGTCACCAGGGGTAGCCCCAGGTAGAGCGTGTTACAGTCTATCTGACAAATACACTTGTGTGTTACAGTAAATCTGACAAATCCATTTGTGTGAACAAGGTGGATATGAAGCACTATTCATTTCAACTTTATTTTATTTATTTATTCATTCATTCATTCATTCAAGACCTGCTCCTGGAACCTTGCTCTGCTGGCTATCTGCAGTCGGATACGACCGAGTCAGCAGCCAATCAGACCTTTGCTGTGGCAGGCCCCTCAGTGTGGAACTCACTCTCTCCAGTTGTTTGTCTCAGTTCCTCCCCCCTCACCTTCAAAAAGCACCCAAGAAAATGTTTTTATTCTCCAGATTCTTTTAGAGGATCCACTTCTGGCTCCCCTTGATGTATTTTTTTCTCCCCGTTTACTTTCCCCTTTTAAAATGTTTTAAAATGGATCTTACATGAATTTTAAGTTGTCTTATCGTATTTTATTATATTGCTAACACCCCGAGCATCATTCGGTGTGGGGCACTATATAGATAAAAATTATTATATTATTATTTTGGTCACTTCCTTTTGATACTATCTAGTGCTATCATACACCACGGTATTGTGCAATAGCAATATTGCACTACTGCATCACTGTACGATGGTATGGTGTGCAATAGCTGGTGCCAGAGGTGGTATTGTGGTCCCCGAAGGAGTCTTGGGGGACTTCAATGTCCACGCTGATGCCAGTCTTGGGGGGGCAGAGCGTGAGTTCATGGCCGCCATGGCAACCATGGGCCTGTATCAAGTAGTCATCGGCCTGACGCATGGTGGGGAGCATACCTTGGACCTGATATTTTGTACTGGCCTTAAGGCAGGTGATCTGTTGGTGGGGGAGGCATCAGCAGTGCCCTTGTTATGGATGGATCATTATCTCCTATGGGCCAGTCTCCCGGTGCATGTTTGTCTCTGGAAAGATGTGGAACCAGTTCGTTTGGTTCGCCCCCGGCTACTTATGGAACCAGAGGGGTTCCAGAATGCTCTGGGGGAGTTACAGCCACTCGCTTGATGCCCTTGTTACTTTTTGGAATACCTTGCTGAACGAGGCCATCGACCAGATGGCTCCTAGGCATCCACTCCCCTCACATCAACACCCTAGGCCTCCATGGTTTACAGAGGATCTGTGGTTGTTGAAGCGAGAAGGGCGGCAGTTGGAGTGACAGTGGCACTGATCGCGTGCTGAAGGAGACAGTCTGCAACATAAAGCTAGTTTATGAGCCTATGCTGTGGCAGTGCAGGCAACAAAAAAGGAGTTTTTGGGTGCCCTCATAGCATCTGGGAAGTCTCATCCAGCAGAGGGTTTTTTGGGTGGTGAGGGGGCTGGTCAGACCGTCCTCCCTCCGCCTGGAACTGGAATCTTCCAGTGCCTGCTGTGACATGTTTGTGGATTACTTCACAGACAAAATTGTTCATATTCACAATAACTTCAATGCTTCGTTTATTGCAATGGGAGAACCAGAGGCTGTGAAAACCCCGTCTGGTCCAGTTTTGTGGGATCAGTTTGAGCGGGTGTTGCCCGCTGATGCGGAGGATGCTCTTGGGTCTTTTAGAGTCACTTCTTGCAAACTGGACCTGTGCCCATCCTGGCTGGTTAAGGCCAGCTGGGAGACACTGAGGCCATTGCTGGTGGGGGTGGTCAATGACTCTCTGTGGAAGGGCAGAGTGACGGGCTGCCTCAAAGAGGTGGTGGTCTGGCTTCTGCTCAAAAAACCATCGCTTGATGTTGACTCCCTCGCCAGCTATCAGCCAGTCTCTAACCTTCCCTTTTTAGGGAAGGTTATTGAACAGGTTGTGGCTCGGTAGTTCTAGTTACATAAGCATCTAGACTGTATTGGTTTTCTGGATCCTTCTCTGTCTGGCTTTCACTTGGGTTATGGCACTGAGACTGCACTTGTGGCTTTGGTCAATGATCTTCACCATGAAATGGACCAGGGTTGGTCATCTCTCCTGGTTCTATTAGATATATCAGCGTCTTTTGAGTCCACTGACCACAAGATACTGGTGACTCGCTTGCAGGACCAAGCCAGGATGGTCGGGACCATTCTTGAATGGTTCCGTTCCTTCCTGACCTGAAGAACTCAGCGGGCGATGCTGGGAGACTGTTCTTTGTCCCCCATCCCGCAACCTCTCATGTGGAGTCTCGCAAGGTTCTATTCTGTTCCCTCTCTTTTCAATGTGTATATGCAGCCACCGGGTGAGGACATGAGAGGGTTTGGTGTTCAGTGTCATCAATATGCTGATGACACCCAACTCTACCTCTCATTTTCATCTAACCCACATTCGGCAGTCTCAGTGTTTACTCAGTGTCTGGCAGCTGTGGGAGACTGGAAGAGGGTGAGCTGTCTGAAGCTGAATCTTGATAAGACGGAGGTGATGTTGGTGGGTAGGGGTGTGGTGGTGGAGGTCCCCATCATTGATGGGGTGCATTCCTCCTTGGTCCCTCAGGTTTGCAGTCTGGGAGTGCTCCCCAATTCCCATCCCAGCCTGGATGTCCAGGTGGAGGCTGTGGCAAGGAGCACGTTTCTCCAATTACATCTGGTGAGGTGGGTTTGGCCGTATGTCTCAGACTCTGAGCTGGCCACCATCATCCATGCTTTCATCACCTCAGGAATGGACTGCTGCAACGCGCTATTCATGGGGCTACCCATGGTGATGGATCAGAGACTGCAGCTGGTGCAGAATGTGGTGACTTGTCTCCTGGTGGCCTGCCCCTTTCTCCTTACAGGGGCAGGCCACCAGGAGCACATAACACTGGTGCTCGGTTCTCTGCACTGACTGCCTCTAGTTTTCCGGGATCAATTCAAGGTGTTGGTGCTCTGGGCCCAACATACCTGCGAGACCACCTCACTCCCTGGGCTCTGGATTGGTTCCTGTGGTCAACAGGGAGCACCCTTCTCGAAGTCCCCCAAGTGTTCTCGGTGGCCGCACCAAGGCTATGGGTGGCCCCGGATCTCTCCTCTTTTCAACATCAATGCAAAACTTGGCTATTCCACCTGGCATTTGGTGAGGCAGATGAGTAAAGGTGAGGGGTTGAGTCTTAAGGGGGGAGGGTTGTTGTTTTTTGCATGGTGTATGCTCCACCATGGGTTTTAATCTTATATTTATTATTGTTTACATTATTGTATTTTATATATTTTATGTTTTAATGTGCAATTTGTTAGCAGCTCCGAGCTGTATTATTATTTATTTATTTATTATACATTTTTATACCCCCGCATCTCCAGCAATCAAGCAGCTCGAGGCGGCTTACAAATAAAAACATTTAAAACCAACAAAATACAATAAAACATTAAAAAAACAAAACCCATTAAAACAAATGGAAGTGCCACAGACAACAAGAAAATCCTCTCTCCCTCCCTCCCCCCCAAAGTGCCTAAACTAAAATACTGAACTGGACAAAATACTGAAACAAAAGTGAACAGAGTGAATGAAGTAACCATACCAAAACATCTGACTTAACTAATGTGAAAATTTCATTTCACTTCCCAATATTATGCAGCTATTCTGTAGGCTATTCAAATATGCAAATACTATTTTGCAAGTGTGAAATTTGCTATTCATTTCAGCGGTAATAATGGACTACCTCCCAGGGTTGTTTTGACGGTAAACTAAATAAGGATTGTCAAGCACTTTGAACATGGATAATTCTATATAAATAATAATAATGCTCCGATTCTCTCTTAGAAATTCATAAAGGATCCAAAGGTTTTCATAAGGATCCAAAAGTTTTCAACACCCCAGACTGTTTTAAGGAGAAACTTTCTGGAGAGAGCATGAACTACAAATCTGAGAGTACTGTAGCTCCCTTACTCACTGGTAGAGAAGCATCTTCATATCCTATATATGTATGGCTGTCTAATGCTCACGGGGAGTTCTCCTCTGATATTGATGACCGCTCGCTTGATTGTTGCTCTTTGGAATAACTTGCTGACTGAGGTCATCAACTGGATGGCTCTTAGGTATCCATTCCCTAAGCATCGGCACCACAAGTCCCCATGGTTCACGGAGCATCTGCAACAGCTGAAGTGGGAAGGGCAGCTGTTGGAGCAACGGGGGCACAGTTCGTGTGCTGAAGCCGACATATTGCGATATAGAGCTAGTTTAAGAGCCTATGCCGCAGCTGTGCAGACAGCAAAGAAGGGTTTCTTTGCTGCCCTCATAGCATCTGTGATAGGGATGGGCGAACAGAACGGAGTTCGGTTCAGTTCAGTTTGAAATTCGAGTTCGGAAATTCGGTTCGGTTCAGTTCAGTTTGAAATTCGAGTTTGGTTCGGAAGTTCAGTTCGGTCGACCGAACAGACCGAGTTCGGTCGAATTCCAAACTTCCGAACCAAGTTCAGCCATTCAAAATCAGGATTTTTTGTGTGTGTTGCCACTAGAGATGGGCGAACAGAACGGAGTTCAGAAATTCGGTTCGGTTCGGTTTGAAATTCGTGTTCGTTTTGGATGTTCGGTTCGGTCAACTGAACAGACCGAGTTCGGTCCGAACTCCGAACTTCCAAACCACGTTTGCCCATCCCTAATCTGTGAAGTTTCGTCCAGTGGAGCTTTTCCAGGTGGTGTGGGGGGGCTGGTCAGTCCGACCGACCTCCATTTGGAACCGGAATTTTCCAGTGCCCACTGTGACATGTTTGTTGATTATTTCATGGATAAAATTGCTAAGATTCACTACTACTTTGATGCCACGTTTATGACAAATAGGGCTTAACAGCCTAGGTAAGGACCCATTCATATCCTACCCTGTTCCCCCCTAAAGCTTTTGATTCTGTTAGATCTGTCAGCTGCTTTTGATACCATTGGTCATGAGATGCTTGTGACTTGCTTGCGGGACCAAGCCTGAGTGGGTGAGATTGTTCTTGAATGGTTCCATTCCTTCCTGGCTGGGAGAACTCAGAGAGTGGTGCAGGGGGACTGTTCTTTACGGGTGTGCACTTCATTTTCATTATATCGATAATGACATTCTCATTTTTGTTATCGTTATTGCTATAATGATAGTCGTTATTGATTTTTGTTAGTGCCTAGCAGGTGTTTTTTGGAGGGAAATGTGGAGAAGGCAGGAAGGAGAAGACATGCAGCCGCCGGGCAAGGTCGTGAGAGAGTTTGATGTTAGGTTTCATCAATATGCTTATGACACCCAACGTTACCTCTCTTTTTCATATGACCCAGACCCAGCAGTCTCAGTGCTTACTTGGCACCTGACGGCTGTGGGGGACTGGATAAGGGTGAGCCATCAGAGGCTGAATTCCAACAAGGTGGAGGCGATGCTAGTGGGTATGGCAGTAGAGTTGAGTAGTTGACATCCCCCGTCATTGACGTGACTCATCCTCCACTGGTTCTTCAGGTTCATAGTCTGGGTGTGCCCCTCAATTCCCAGCTCTGCCTGGATGCCCAGTTTGGGGCTGTGGCAAGGAGCACATTTTGTCAGTTACATCTGGTGTGGTGGCTTCGGCCATACGTTTCAGACTCCGACCTGGCCACTAACATCCATGCTTTCATCACCTCAAGACTGGACTATAATAATGCACTCTACATGGGGCTACCTTTGGTGATGGTTTGGAGGCTGCAGCTGGTGCAGAACGCGGTGGCTCATCTCCTTATGGGGATGGGTCACCGTGAGCACATTACACCAGTGCACCGTTCTTTGCACTGGCTGCCTATAGTCTTCCAGGCCCAATTAAAGGTGTTGGTGCTTATCTACAAGGCCCTATATAGCCTAGGCCCTACCTACCTGGAGGACCGCCTCACTTCCCGGACTCTGGATCGACCCTGGCGGTCGACCAGGAGCGCTTTTCTAAATGTTCCCCGGTTATCTCGGGGGGTGACTATGAAGAGGGCATTCTCAGTGGCCGCATCGAGACTGTGGAACTCCTTTCTGACAGAGGCCTGTGTGACCCCAGACCTCTCCTCCCCTTCGATGACATTGTAAGACCTGACTGTTGTGCCAGGCTTTTGGTGAGGGAGATGGGTCGAGGGCGGGTGGTGGGGGTTAATTGGGGAGATGGTTTTCTTTTTGTATTTTTGGTACTCCACCAGATGGATTTTTGTAGTGTGGTTTTATAGTGTATTTATTTTATATTTAATTTATTATATTTATATTTGTATTATTGTGTTTTATATTTGTTATGTGCACTTTTTAAACCGCCCTGTGCTACCATTGGTAGGAGGGCGTGGGATAAAAAAATGGTAAAATAAAATAAATAATAAGACCGTCGGCTGACTTATGGTAATTTATTTTTATTTATTTTTTATTTTCCAAATTTATACCCCGCCCCCTCCTGCAACGCAGCTCGGGGCGGCTTCCAACAATCAACAATAAAAACATTAAAATTCATTTTAAAATATTAAATATAAAATATACCATATAAAACAGGGCTAGAAAAATAATAAATAAATGGGTGGGGGACTAAAATCATCCCTCCCCACCCTCCCTCCCAAAGGCCTGGGCAAACAGCCAGGTCTTACAGTTCCGCCGAAATGTTAAAAGGCTTGGGGCCAGATTTAGGGGCTGCATCCCAGTGTTCTTTGTTACATTCGCCTCTAACTCATGCCCTGGCAGGGCCTAGCAGCAGAAGGAAAGAGAGGTTTAAGTAGCTAGGCAGAAGATTTTGTCAGGGCACACACAGTTTGTGCTATGTACTACAAGGGAAGGATAACAATAGCATCTTGCATTTGTGCTGGGAGAGCTCTCCCTCTCCATTTCTTGCAAAGAGACTGAGAGCACTTGAGCATAAACATCAAACTTTCGGCAACGCCTCACATTCACTTGTCTCCTCTTAAACCAGGCACAGTTTCTCCCCCATGAAATCAACACCTGAAAAGAAAAGAAAGAGCACGGAATGAATCAGCTCAAATGCTTCCTGAGCAAATAAAATGTTTAAATGTAAAGAAGATAACCCCATAAAGGAAGTCACAAACTGGCTTGATAGCTTACTGCACTCCACTTTAGCCTCCCTAAGTCCCAATAAAATGGCAGAGGATTTCAGTCCTTCATCACTTAAGCTGCAATATTCCAGCAACAGAAACCATAGCAAAGCTAGGATGTTTCCATTTATTTCCTATGGTACGTTTTGTTCTAGGGCAGAAAATGCCAAGGACACTGATAATAGAATTGTTGTATAAACAAGGCAATCCAGACAAAATGTAAATAGATTGGGGCGGGGGGGGGGGCGGGGGGGATGTATTCAACACTACCAGACAAGGCTGCAAGAGACACAGAGCGTGTCTTCAGACGGACCCAGAGCTGGTCATTCCCAGACCTGCTCTGGGGGTGGCCAGACCCTGCCATGTCCAGTCCAGCCTGTGTTGGGTTTACACAGAACCAGCAGTGGCCCATGCTCTGCACCGCCCCTCCCCCCCACCCCCCCCCACACCATAAATTTTTTGTACCAAAGAAGCACGGGGGGCTATGGCCGTGTATCAATTATCGAGGATTAAACGCCATTAAACCACCAGTTAAGAGCAGAGCTGCAGCAGCTGTCTGCTGAGCAGTCCGACAGCTGCTTCACTGCCGACCATTGACTCAGGTTTGGCAACCTGCTCCACTGGTGGTTCCAGGATGTTCTGGAGCATCGCAAGCAGGGCTGGAGTGGAGCAGGAGGCATGGGTGCTGTGTGTATAAAAGCACAGGGAGAGAGAGAGTTGTCCAAAGTCATCCAAGGAATACATGGCTAATACTGGATGTGAACCTTGGTTTTCAAGGCCCAAGTCTTGAAGACCAAGCCACCTTATCCACTAGGGTACCCCAGCTCTTACTCCCACACAGCCCTTCATTTCACACACCCTGGCATCTGTGGTCACCCTTCTTTCTTTGACCCCCACCATCTCTCAGCCCACTTCATGCCAACTTTTGCCGTCTCACAATCTCTGTCACACACTCTCTTCCCTAGGTCCTACCACACAAACACACACACACACACACAAACACACACACACAATTCAACCTCACCCCTCCTCTGCTCAGCTTTCAGGAACACAATCTACCCCATAGCCAAGGAACCATTGACTATGGTTGTCCCTGACACAGGGACATTGACACAGGATGTCCCTGTGCACATCCCACTGTCCTGAATTCTGTAGGTGTCTCTGCACATTATGTTAGTCACATGGTAAATCAACTCCATGGTACTATTCATGATGTCATCCCATCCACGGCAGAGCTTCTGTCCTATCTATATGCTGCCACCCTATGGACTCCGACCACCAAGGGGAGCTCATCAAGTGGCAGCATAAATAAACAGCTTGCAGTGGGACAGCTCTCCAGCCATGGGCACATTAGTTCTGTGCCCTAACCTGGACTGGACTCCATAGCCTGAGGTTTCTTGCCCCACCCCGGGGCAGGCGGAGGAGCTGCTGTGCTGCCCACACGTTAGTTTTAACCCATTGATTCTATTCTGTATATTTGTCTGCTCCTCTCAAGGAGCTCCCCAGAACATATGGGGAGTTTTTGATAAAAAAATCTTACTCTTGTAAACAGGCACTCATGGAAGATATGAAGGGGGGAAAGTGACATCCACGGTCAGTCTCTCTGTGTGTAAAAAATCAACCCCATAGGCATTATACATTCCTGCAAAATCCATGGCAAGCACCTTGATATAAATAAACAAATGTAATGGTTACCCTTATGTTAGGCAGCTGGAACAGCGGCAAGTATAACATGCAGAGACATCCGTCGATGCTCCCTCCCTCCCTCCCCACAGCAGAGATTTGGAGGGAGAGGAGCACAGCAGCATAGACACCGACAAACCAGAGACAGCTGCAACAGGTCTTGCTCCTTCTCATTCCCCCTCATCCCTGACACACACTCCCTATCCATCTTACACCCCTCCGCTTCAGGTACTTTTAACAAAACATCTTTTTTAGGTACATAAGAAGTGCCATACTGAGTCAGAGCAATGGTCCATAAAGCCCAGCATCCTGTCTCCAACAGTGACCACTCTCAGTTGTTTGGGGACAAACCAAAGAGACCGTAATGGATTGATCCATTTCCTGCTAATCCAGGTCTATGCAGAGCGATTCCAAAGTAAAGTTTGCTTCCTTTAAAATTGCAATTCTACTCGACTTAATGCTGTCCTTAACATACAGCGCCACTCCACGGCCAGCTCAACTGGTTCCATCATTTTGATATAATTGTGTCCCATCGATTATTTTCATTCCTCCGGATTTCTGAGATACCTATTATGTCAATATTTTCACTTAACGCCAAACACCTTAATTCACCCAGTTTACTGTCTTCTAGCATTTGTATACAAACACTTAAACATATTACTTTTATTCTTATTCTCAATCTGTTCGTTATAAGAATTCACTTCAGTTAATTTGGAATCATCTAGATTTGTCTGCTCTGCATGGATTCCCACCCCATTTTCCAGTCAGATGTTTTGTATATAATACCCAATGCATTTATAGTACTTTGCCGTCCCAGTAATATTCCACCTGTCTGGGTATGGTGTGCTTTGCACAGATGTTTTGGTGAAACGCTCTGAGCACTGGAATACTGCAGTATAAAATCAGCAGTCACTCTGGTTCAGAGACTTTTAGACATTGCACCAGCGATATCAAGGTTTTACCAATGCGGTTTCAAAGGAATGTGCAAACGGCGGTTTTCAGTGGTGGACATGCATCTAAATGCCGCCCGCGTGACTTTTCTAGTGATGGATTATTTAAATCCACAAGCCCAGTGCAACATCTAAAAACATTGCTTTTAAATTAGTTAATTAAACAATTGGGGGTTGAAGTAAACATCCCCTTTACAGATCAGGGCTCCTTGCAGACCTGTATTCTACAGATACGTTATTTCTAGTTTATTCATGGGACCTATGGGGGGTGTTCCTGAACTACCACAGGCCTGCCAAAGGCCAGGGTTCCCTGCAATTCAGGTCAGATGGGCCTGTATCTTACACCAGTGCTTCTCACACTCAGGTCGCCATTTCTAGTTTATTCACGGGCCCAACACATGGGACTCTGTGCGATCACAAAGTCTGCACTGGCCTGGATCTGGCCCTGACTATATCAGTTCAGAAAAAGGTCTGGGGTATCTCTATGGACAGCTCAATGAAGAATTCTATTCAATGTGCAGCTGAGGTGAGTCATAGTAGTAACAGAGCAAAGCAGAGTAGCTAGGATGTAAGCCAGGAGTGGGGAACCCCAGGCCCGGGGGTCAAATGTGGCCTGTGGCTAGTTTGTATTTGGCCCCTTTTCTAATTCCTACCCCCGAACCACTAAAAAAAACTGAACTCCGGTAAGGCAACAGAGAGGAGGGCAGGCACATAGGAGACAGATCCATGGTTCAGATCCATGATCTGGACCCTCCTCTTCCTTAACCATCCTCACACCCAACTTCTATGCAGCCCTCGGAGCTTATAATAATTTTCAAAGTGGCCCCTGGGAAGAAAAAAGTTTCCCACCCCTGACGTAAGCCATTGCCATTCTAACAGTACATAGGCCTGATCTAATACTTGTTGCAATCAACAGGAATGTTTCTCCGTTGGTTTGTCAGCAGGATTTGGATCTGGGTCCATTTCAAACAGCAGTGGGCGATCTATGCTCCTATACATTTTCCAGGGATCAGCCTGCAGCCTCTGTTAATTGGTGGGGGGAGGGGAGGGAGAGGTTACTGAGCAGCAGGAATACTCTTTTCCTCCCCGCCTTCTGCATCCCAGTGTGCCCTAGCAACCTCATCCTCCCAAGCCGAGTTCTTTAGCGTGACTTGCCCCCTCCCATTCCCCAGCTTGGGAACCACTTCTTGCCCCCACCTGTGGCCCGTGAATGTTCCAGGGGACATGTCTCTTGCTGCCCTAGCCTGGTCCATGGAGGTGTACTGGTCCCCCATGCCTGGTCTAGTTGCTCACAAGGATATATCTTTTGTGGACTTGGAGGCAACACTTGCACATCTTTGCCTGCCTGGATACTTTAGAAAGTTTGTGCAGTTTAAACTATTAGGAACAGTGAACAGGGCAATAAATATTGAGAAATAACAACTATACATGTATAAATGACTTTTAATTTCAAAATTGGGAAAGGCTGAATGGATTTTACAGGTGTTCCTCTAAGCAGCAATTTACATGCTGAGACCCATAAAGCTTGAGTGTAAAATGGCTCTTTCCAGCAATTTGAAATCAGTTGATTAAATTTCAACTTGATAACCTCATTCCCTTGCCACAATAGAGGTTTAATTCATCTCACTCATGGTGCCTCTAACTAGTTTTACAGAGTCACTAAACAACTAGCAAGTAGTGGTCGTTTTGTAGATGTAATCCTTTTTAATGAATACAAATTAAATGAAGTGTATTGAAAGAGCCTGCTCCTGATGCCAGACAAAATAAGTATTATCCCTGAGCACTTGAGAAGTGGAATATATTCCTATTAGAAGAACTTTAGACAGGCCAAGATAACAGTTTTGTTTAATACTCTGAATCATTTTTGTTCATAGGAACAAGCTTTAATAACAGAGGACTCTAAAGCACTAAAAATGCTTGAAAGCCTGAGTAGCTGATAACTAAATGGTGACAGAAGAACATGATAAAGTGACATCCTGATTCAAGCAACTCCTAGCTCATTAGGACACAAAAGGTCCAATGTTTTTAAGGAGTCATTTCCAACAGGTACATCATGCTGAGATGTTCTGTTCTTTTCTGGAACAAATTCCGCTTTCACATCACCTTTACCTTTACTTGGGGGTCAGTATTTGACTCAAAGGCTATAACCAGAAATAACACTAACCACTCATTTTGAACACACATTTTCTCTTATCTGTGTTTGTGCCAACATGTCCTGCAATGGAATAGAGGGGTATTTGAGCAGGGCTGGTGCTACCATTAGGCTGCTCAGGAGGTCGCCTAGGGCACCAACATGAAGGAGGTGGCTCTTTTGCTCCTGATCAAGCTGCCCTGCTGTCATCACCGGTGATAAACTGTGCATTTGATGGCACAGGAGAGACACCCCCTTCAACTTACTGCCCTAGGTGGCCTTGGGAATAAGCTCTAGGGATGGGCGAACGCGGTTCAGAAGTTCGGAGTTTGGCCCGAAGTCGGCCTGTTTGGATGACCGAACGTGAACCCGAACCTGAACACACCGAATAGAACTGAACACCGAACAGCGAAATGGCCGAACAGTTCAGTCAGTTCGGATCACGTTCGGGTGGCAAAAAAAGGTTCACTGTAAGGTGACAGGGAGGGGTAGTACTAGTCACTGAGGAGCAGACTTCCAGGCACCAGGGGTGGAGAAAGAAATGAAACTATCTGCCTCCCCCCTTCCCAACACCTTCTGAGCTAGTCACTGTTCCTGAACAGCAGGCACTGAGTAGGATTATTAGATTGCTTTAAGTTTCATTTCAGTTTTGTACTGAAATGAAACTTAAACCTTAAACTGAAACCTTGGGTTTGTGATTCCCCCCCCATCCCATATAGAGTGAGACCTGTCTCTTATACACATCTAGATGTGTATAAGAGACAGGAGATAGAGAGATAGAGAGATAGGTTAGGGATAGTAGTTGTAGGAGCTAGCTTAGTGATAGAGATAGCGTTAGTGATTTAGTTTTAGTGTTTGTAGGAGTAGATCTGTGTACTTATTAGATAATCCATTTAGTTCATAGCATTTAGAATAGTTAATAGCAGTTAGATTTATTGTAGATAGATAGATATAATATTAGATTAAATAAATAAATAAATAAACAAACAAACCCATATAAAAACAAAAAAACCAAATAAAAAACAAAAGAAAACCATATAAAACCCAATAAAAAACCAAAAAACCATATAAAAAACAAAAAAACCACCCATAACACATTTCCCAAACGGTTGAACCAAACGCAGCTGAACCCGAACCGCAATCTGTTCGCCCATCCCTAATAAGCTCTGCTCTAGATTGGGGGTGGGAAAGGTGTCCCCTACGTGACTCCACCTCTGATCCAGCTTCTGCTGCCATCTCAACTGCCCCTAATCCAGCTGTTGACACCACTTCTCCTGCAAGTTGAAGGGAGTGTCTCTTCCGTCCCTGATCCAGATGCCTCTGCTGGTAAACTCTGAGGCTGGGTCAGGGGCCGGGAGGCCGGAGGGAGCGGGGCTACCAACCCCTCAGTGCCCGAGAAGCAGGTTGTGCATGTGTGTGTTGTGCACTAACTGTGTGTACATGAAGGTTGTGCATAACATGTGTGTGGGTTGCATGTGAGGTACACAATATGTGCAGAGGTTACACAAGGGGCGCACACGCAGGAGTTTGCCTAGGGCAACTAAAGCCTTTGCACCGGTCCTGTGTTTGAGCTTCCCTAAATATCTCGGTCTGCCAACATGTCTTTTCTGACATATATTATACATGCTGATAGATAAATCTATCATCCAAAATGCCAACCCAGCAACCCTTGCCTGTGCCATCCTGAGAGCCATGGCAAGATCACCAGCTCTCCATGTGCTGGTGAGCCATTGGCCCAGGCAACTGTACATCACTGAAGTGACATACCCATTGGCCAATGGGGGAAAGGTCACTGTGGGAGGGGAGAGGAGTGAAGTGAATGAGCAATGGTCAACTCTTAGTGGCCACATTTCATGTCTGCAAAACATGAGGCCTGTGCCATGTTCCATGTAAGATCTAAAACTTCTAGATATATAACAGGGAATGTACATTCTGTTCCCACCCCTTGAAGATGGGGGCCTAGCAAACTAAGGGACAACCACAAAGACCACGCCAATCATCATAATGTGGGCAACAAATGATGGGGAAGCTGAGGGATCTGAAACATCTGCAAATACTAGATGTAACACACCCTATTTCTACAACCTGAAGAAATTATTTCCACTTCCTTAACTCAGAAAGCAATATGTGCAGGTGCCGAGGATGCACTGGGCACCACTCTTGGCTTGTCTGCTGCTTTGCATCATGGGATATGACCCAAGGAACTGGGAGTGAGGTTCAAACATGAGACTACTAAAAATGTGTATGACCAGCTACAGGGATTTCGTGACGTCAACGTGAGCAGCACATGTCTGAACACATGCAGAGCATTACACGGGGTAACACCAAAGGCTGAAACTGGGCTCCCATTAGAGCTGAACAAGTACCTGGAAAAATGGGTCTACCTGTTGGAATTGCAGTCCTTGATGTCAGTAACATCGGATACTAATTGGTACCTGAGTAGTGTCTGGCTGGCTAAACAAGTGACCAATTTACCATTTTTCATCCCAAATCTTTTATTTATAGTGCCAATTTTTTTCCCCAAGTTCTGGTACCAATAAGTCAAATGGTAAATTGGTAACTCAGTAATGGTAATACCCAGTATTTTAGGGGTAACCAGGTGCCTGACACGGTACTCAAGTATTGATAGACTATTCAAAAATGCAGCTATTACCAGTGGGGAGCAAATGGACTACCAGTTTCAGTGCTAGTTCCAATGAAGTTAAGTTGGATTCAGTCATCCTGATTAGCACTTGCAGATCCCAGCAGCAGTAGTATGGTTTTGTTTGCCTTTAATTTACCATACGGGGGCATTTCACATGCGTTCTGGACAAACATCATAAGGTTTCATCAAGATGACTCCGGTAGAGGTTCCACCAATATTTTCCTTGATTCAGGAGGAAAATTTTCATTGACTTCAGTGGGGACTGACTGAAGTCTGGCCAAATCACAGAATTTGGTTAGATAGATGGCTGACTTTCCAGGGCCAGATTAAGTATGAGGAGGGCTAGAGGCTAGCACTAACTTTGAGGCACGAGGTCAACTTTCAGAGACCCATAGACTCTTGTGTGATCTCTGGCAAATTACTTGGCCCGTTTTTAAATGGACCACCCCCCAGCGGCGGTCTTTGGCCATGCGGGGGCAGTGCGGGGGGAGGGCAGGTGCAGATGGGTGCACACCAATCTCCAATCCATGCCCACGTATGGAGCAACCTGCGTTTTCGCCCGTTGTTCTGTGCGGGGCTGGTGAGAGGAGGTGCATGTTTAGCAGGAGCGTGCACATGTGACCACCCACCCACCCACCCGCTGCTGATTTCAGATGGGATGCACCCACCCATGTCCACTGCGTGGGCATGAGTGTGTGCATCTTGTGGGGTTTTTTTTTTTAAAAAAGGCCTTAGTCTCTCTGAGCCTGAGTTCCCTATCCATAAAATAGAGATACTAGCCCTGTCTTATCTCACAGGGAGGATGGAAGGATAACTACATTAAAAACGGGGAGGTTCTCAATCCTACTATATTGGAGGCTATAGTAAACAGGCAATGTAGACATTGAGTAGGCTCTTTGGACATACATGATAAGGAAGCAATAAAAGATGTGTTCGTTTGTCTGGGATATGGTTTTCTTCTATATATAAAAAAATAAGCCTGTCATTCTAGTTGTCATCACAGCAACAGCAATCCAGAGAGGTTTAAAATATTGATGTTTATGCAGTAATTGAGAGGTCTCTCTATGATGCATCATCTTGCAACATAATTGGTGCTTTGAGCTATCAAAGTCCCGTGAAGGCCAGAGAATAAATGGGGTGATGCCTCGTGTAACTGTTTTGCCTCCCGATCTTTTGACTTTAGATCCTAGGAATGACCATAATTTCAAGGCACTGCAGACCTAAAAGGAGCCAGATGCCGGACAAAACTTCATAATTCTTCTTCCTTTATACCTTAAGCCTCTTTGCAATATACCCTCTCTAGGCTCTCTCCCAGCTCAGAACAGAGAGACTGCCTAGTGCTACCAACTGCTTTCCACTGTTGCCCCAACTCAAAATTCAGCTCTACAGAGATGAACTGACAGATGGATTAGATACCCAAATGGGTATTTTAGGGCTTGATGTTCTTAACTCAGGGCTATGATCATCTGAACAGAAGTGGGGGCAGAGGTGACAGCCCCAAGGCTCCTCCTCCTGATTAACCTCCTCTTATCAACTCTCTGTGTGAACAGAGTCTTATAGTGAAATCCATCATATGTGGAAAACCAGCAGGCAGCCAATCTGCCACTTAAAGCCTACTCTGGGGCTCAAATAGCACTTTGCATGGTATGTCAACCATGTGTTGATTTTCTGCATGGGAGGACCATGCAGTAGGCATGTAGATGGTCCTTCCTACCTTCTGTTCGGTGTTTAATCTGTAAAGAAAGACAGAAACTTGCCAAGGGTCAAGCTTTCCACAGAAGCCCTGCCCTTTAACCCCCAAAGTGTGTGTGTGTGTGTATGGGCGGGGGTGGATATTCAGAGGGACCAGTAGGATTATCCTGAAGACCTCACATCACTCACCCAGCCCCCTGTTCCTGTCACTACTTTGCTAGCTCTTACTCAGGGCCAGATTAAGTTGGATGGGGGCTAGAGTTAGAACATTACTACCACCAATCAGCTGTTCAGTGGCAAATCACTCTAACTGCCACAGTCAGTGAAGTAGTACCACACCTTTCCTACCCATCCACAACCACCCATATCTGGTCACCCTTCCCCAGCTCCAATTCTGTCATGGAGAGATTGGGGCTGAGACTAATGCTTCTGCAGCTGGATGGGGAAGCTGTTGCTGCCATCACTCACTAACTGTTCATAAGTGAGGATGTTTTGCCACCAAATAGCTGATCTTTCAGTAGCGCCATACTCAACTCTCTTGGAGTGGAGGAAGTGGTTCCCTCATGAGAGGGTTTGGTGTGCATTGTCACCAATATGCTGATGACACCCAGCTTTACCTCTCGTTTTCAACTGAACCAGGTCCTGCCGTCTCTGTGCTGTCCCAGTGTTTGGAGGACGTTGCAATATGGTTGTGGCAGAACACACTGAAACTCAATCCCAATAATACGGACGTGATAGTGGTGGGTAGAGTGGGGGAGGTGCTGGCCTCCCTTGTGGAGGGGGTGCTTCCCGCCATGGCTCAACAGGTGCGGAGTCTGGGGGTGTTGTTGGATTCCGGTCTCCGCCTGGATCAGCAGGTGGAGATGGTGGCAAAGGCGGCTTTCCACCAGCTATATCTGGTGTAGAGGCTGCGCCCATACTTCTCTAGATCTGACCTGGCCACTTTGATCCATGCCTTCATCACCTCAAGGCTGGACGATTGTAACGTGTTTTACGTGGGGCTTCCCCTGATGCTGGCGCGGAGGTTGCAGCTAGTGAAGAATGCAGCGGCCCGTCTCTTAACAGGGACGGGTCGATGTGAGCACATGACACCTGTGCTCCGTGCATTGCACTGGCTGCCTATAATGTACCGAGCCAGATTCAAGGTGTTGACATTGATCTATAAAGCCCTGTACGGTCTTGGCCCCAGATATCTCAGGGACCGCCTCGCCCTCTGTGATTCATGGCGACTTCTTCGGTCCACCGGGAGCGCCTTTCTGAAGTTCCCCCGCGTAAGGTGGGGGGCCACAATTGAGAGGGCGTTCTCGGTGGCAGGGCCACAGTTGTGGAACTCCCTCCCGGAGGAAGCCCGCCTGGCCCCAAGTCTGCTGGCCTTTTGGCAGGCCTGTAAGACGTGGCTGTTCTCCCAGGCCTTTGGAGGTGGGGAGGGAGGGGTGGGTTAAATGGGTAATGGGGTTTTAAATTTGTTGAACATTGTAATTTTAAAAGGTGATTTTAAAGCGTTTTAGTATTTATTGGAAGCCGCCCTGAGATGCCGTTGGCATGAGGAGGCGGCATATAAATGTAACTAACTAAATAAATACATACATAAATAAGACTCACTGGTCACATCTGTTGTCATTTGAATGTAGGAAGTGACAAATGGGAAGTGATGTATTGAGGACTGAATCTTGCTCCAGCTTAAATCAAATCATAAAATATACCATTACTATTTGATTCAGTCAGAGCCCTCCATGCAGAGAACAAGGCTTCATCAAGGAGCACAGAGAGTCTTAAGGATTTCACAACATCCAGAATGTGTATTTGTGCCACTACTTACCCAAAGGGTGTTTATAAACTAGATGATAGCCACACCAGGAGGGTGTTGTTCAGCCCACGTTCGCTGGCTGCCCATTTATTCGGTGACTGGGAGATATGCGTTCTTGTGTGCCACTCACAGTGGAGTCTTGGGACATGGCAGACCCACCATGTAGTCTACTAGGGTGCGTGCAGCCTCTGTGTGGCCAAAAGACCTAAAGTGGTCCCAGAGGTTGGAGCAGTGAGTGTGGCTTGCCGTTCTCACTCCGCCTGGGGCTTCTACTGTTTAGTTTCACTTTGGACCGCTCATAAATGGTACTCCAAAAGGAAAAAAAAGGGGGGGGGCAGAAACAGTGGGAGGAGCTTCCTGAACCCAGAATTCCCCAACGTTGTGAATCATGATGGAAGAGTGGTGTTGGGTGAAGCATGGCACCTGCCTGAGTATTGAGTTTTCCTGTGCACCCCCCATTGAGCCCCATTAGTAAAACTCGGTCCAAACTTTCAAGATTACCTGGTATGATATGAAAACCATAAGAGCCACATATTTTGTCTGTCCGCACTGCCAAGCCATCCAATCAGGCAAAGTTCATTCTAAATGTTTGAAAACCCATCAATGACAGATGAGCAAATGTCAGAATAAACTACGCACGGATAGTCATTTGAATTAAAAAAGGAATTTAAATTTAGCTGTGTTTGCAACTTGTTAATGCCCCCATTTTGGAAACATTTAGGTCATCTTGGTGCTTTGCTCGTGAACAGCGAAGTAGTGCCTCAGATACTCCCTAAGATCAAATGTCCAGATCCATTGAAAAATTCACAATTTGTGCCTTCACTGGCCCCATCTGTATCACCCAACAGAGCAAGAGGAAAGGAACTTAAACTGCAGAAAGTGAAATTTTGTTTAATTATTAGGAAAAACACCCTAACCGTAGCAACAGCTGAGCAATGGATAAGGTTGTCTAGGGAGGACATGGGATCTCCTTCATGGATATTTTCAAAGACAGTCTTGAGAAACATCTGCTTAAAATGCTATGGGTATAGTGGGTATAGTGTATCCTGCCTTGGAGTAGGAGGTTGGACTAGATGATTTTTGAGGACCTTTTCAACCTTTCAATTTATCAGTCAGAGAATGAAAAGCATATGCAATTCAGCAATGCAACAGAAATTAACATTCACAAAAGCATTTGCAAATGAATCAATCATGAATTAAAGATTTTTGTAATCTGGACAATTCACAAAAAAGGAGCAAGGGAGAAGAGGGAGCAATATGCTGAATACATTTTTTTTTGTGCAAAAAATTGCTTAGTCCTAGCTTTTGGGGGGTTTGTAAGTCAATTATATCCAATTTCAGTTCCAGTAAGAAATTTCTCACAGCTCTAGCTCTTAGCTGCTTGTTTAGGATAGTTTCTCCCCTTCCCATTTTCTGCTATTCAACAAAGCTCTCTCAAACTGGGCAAACCTCCAAAGATATACAATACTCCAGATTCAAGAAGGGTGAATGGTAACTTTGCTGTAATTGGAAGCCATCAAGAGAGTTGCACCGTGCCACTTTCATCTTCAGATTACATGAAAATCCAAACAATGTGTTACACAAGATTTAAGTCAAAGCAGGACAGAGCCCCAAAACATTGAGGCTCTCTCACATCTTGGACTTTCAAATTCTTAAATTTGCCCTTTACTGAAAAAAGTCAATGATTTCACCAAGAAAGTTTGATTAGTTTCTTTTACTTTCTGTAATGAAGTGCCATCCTTTTTACACTTGAAAGGATCTTTGTAATAATGCAACATTGATCTTTTGAATACAGATGAGCTAACCTAGATAATAGGATTTGGTTCCCAAAAGATGGGATTTTGGAGCATGTCTAAGGCTCCAGTGCCATCAAGAGGATTTGCACAACAAAGCAGCTATTCACTGAACAAATGTTTAGATTTGACGTTGTCCTTGCAACAATGCCCTTCTGCTCCATTATATTTGCAGCTGATCTTTTTAGAGTAAGAAGCAACCCTTATGACAATTGATCACTTAAACTAAACATGCAACCAATATTGGGATGCATCACCATCTGTATGTATAATCTACAAAGACAAGAGCTACCACTGATCTGCATTTCAAAGGCTTTTCTTTCTTTTCTGGATTTCATGATGTACCACAACATCTAAATTTACAATTCTTGAACAATAACTTCTTTAAAAGGCAAGAAAAAGGAAACCGTCTCAGGGACACTGCAAACGGGTCTGCCCAGATGCTGAGCAAAACTGAAATCAGTTAAACAAAACTCTGTTATCAAATTTAAAGGGCGTTTCCATAAAGAAAGTGGAACTAATCATGGTGTTATGTCTTATGAACAGACTGACTTTTGACATTGACCAGTTCTGTGTCCTCAATCAAACCATCTTGATATGCCTTTGTTTCCCCTACCAGCCTCTTGTCTATTCTAACTGCAAGCTCTTCAGAATGGGAATTGACTCTTCCTATGTACGACTACAACGTCTAGTGGGATGGTCACTAATCTTAGTCAAGGTCTTTAATAAGAAATAATACAATCAAAATGCTCTCAAATGGGCATTTAGGTACTCTACACCGCTTAATTGAGCATCAAAATACATGACTGGGTCAATTATGAGAGACACCTAAATCTGACTGTTGTGTGGCATATATCATTATCATTGAAAGTATCCATGAAATTGCAAGAATCTCTTCCCTTCCGTTCTGTAGGATTTTCATGTGATTGCATAAGCTCCTAAGAGTTTGCTTGAGCTGGATAGGTTGCTCAAGAAATTATGCGCTTCATTCACCAATCTGTTACTGCAGTTTTATAACTGGTTAAGTTCATTAATTTAAATGAAGTTACAAGAGCATCAGGCTGGGAGAACATAGCAGTGAAACAGGCCCTAGGTGTCCAGTGCAGTTCTGGATTGTGGACGGAGGAGGAAAGACACACACCCTTAAGTCTTACTGAAATATGGAAGAAACTTTCTTTCCTATCTGAAAACTAAAATATACCAGCTGGCTAATAATAATTTTATTTCTATCCCCCACACTCCTCCCCCAAAACATGGCTCAGACTGCTTCACAACAAATAATATGATAAAACAAATCCGAACCCAACATAAAACAGAAATCCAAACATTTAAAAGGGAAAGAGGGAGGAAAAAACACTAGGGATGGGAATTTCAGATTCGGATAGAACCAAATCAACCCAAAAATGGCCAATTAGCTTCTAACCGAAAATTCAGCTCTTTTTCAGAAGAGATCAGAAATTACTAAAAAATCAAAACAGAAAAATCTGAATCCGAATTTCCCCCCCTGGAGTCCCAACCCAGAAAACACATTAAGGAGAATGAGCAGAGAATCCTAAAAGCACCTGGAGAATAAATAAGTCTCCAGACACTTTTTAAAGGTGAGGAGGGAGCAGGTTCCATGCTGAGGGACCAATCACAGCAAAGGCATGATTGCCTGCCAACTTATTAATTATTATTATTAATATAGCACCAGCAATATACCTAGCACTGTACAATCTATAGGGAGGGTGAGTTTTTAGGATTTGTTTTAAAATTTGTAGATTTATTTTATGTTGTTCGCCGCCCCGAGCTGCCTTTGGGCAGGAGGGGCGGGATATAAGTTTTAAATAAATAAATATAGTAGTTACAGACAGGTCCCTACCCCTAAGGGGCTTACAATCCAATAGACAGGGGAGGGGGAGATGAGGGAGAGGTAAACGCTGGGAGAGACAAGAGTACATTCATGAGGTTGAAAAGTTGCAGGCTCACGTGCTTCACTTAGTTACAGGGAATTAGATTCGGGGGGTGGGGTGAGGAAGCAGTTTCACTCATGACAAGCTAGGGAAATCCTGATGAAAGAGGTGAGTTTTCAGAAGGGATTTGAAAGTTGGGAGGGAAGGAGCGGAGCGAACGTATCCAGGGAGGGAGTTCCAGGCATGAGGGGCAGCAAGGGAGAAGGGGTGAAGACATTTAGAGGAACAAGGGGTTTGCGAGCAGGCGAGGGTGGGGGCAAAGGAGGAGCGAAGTTCTCAGGCAGGAGTGTGGTGGGATACAAGAGCAGAGAGATATGGGGGAGCAAGCCCATGAAGAGCCTTGAAGGCGAAGACCAAGAGCTTGTGCTGAATATGTTCCTGTAGAGGGAGCCAGTGCAGGGCCAAGAGGAGGGTTTGAACATGGTCAAAGTAATGGGTAAGGTGGATGATTTTGGCTGTGAGGGGGGCCTGATCAGAGCAAGGGAGGCCAGTAAGGAGGAATCTGCAGTAGTCAAGGCAAGAGATAACTAAAGCATGGATTCGGGTTTTTGCAGCAGCAATGGTAAGGCAAGTCTGCATTTTAGCAATAGTATACAGAGCAAAGCGACAGGATTTAGCAACAGCCTGAATCAGAGGCTTAAAGGAGAAGGAGGAGTCAAAGATGAATCCCAGGCTACAGGCCTGAGGGACCGGCTGGATGGTGACTCCCTCAATGGAAAGGGAAGTAGGAGAGGAGTGTTTCGGGAGACAGATGAGGAGTTCAGTCTTGGCCATATTAAGCCTGAATTGGTGACGAGACATCCAGGCAGAGATGTCAGCAAGACAGTCAGCAACATGAGTCTGGATGGAGGAGGAGAGTGAGGGAGTGAAGAGAAAGACTTGTGTGTCATCAGCATACAGGCAATACTGGAAGCCATGGGTTTCAATGAGTTTACCCAGAGGAAGAGTGTAAAGGGAGAAGAGAAGGGGGTCTGAGACAGAGCCTTGGGGAACTCCCACAGAGAGGGGAAGCGACATAGAAGAGGTACCAGCAAGAGAAACATTGAAGGAGTGGTTCCAGAGGTACGAAGAGAACCAGTCGAGAACAGACTCCTGGAAACCAAAGGAGCAAAGCAAATCCAGGAGGCCATGATCGACGGTGTCAAAGGTGGCAGAAAGATTGAGAAGAGTAGAGGCTCTTAGACTTAGCTAAGAGAAGGTCATCAGTTATTTTGGCAAGGGCAGTCTCCGTTGAGTGGAGAGAGTGGAAGCCTGATTGGAGGGGGTCAAGGGAGGAATTTGAAAAGAGGAAGTCCAGACAGCACGAGTAGACAGCTCACTCCAGGAGCTTTGAAGCGAAGGGTAGGAGCAAAATGGGGCGATAGCTGGAAGGGTCAGAGGGGTCATATGATGGTAGGATCCCCAAACAGCAGGTGGTTTCTGAGTGCAGAAATTATAGTTATAGTTCTTTATTTTAAGATGAATCAGACAGTGTTAACGAATAAGATTCTCTGTTCACTTTTACCACTCCCCAAAGCAATAACCTATCTCTTGTCCATTTGCGATTTCTTTTTCTGTCTCACTCACAATTTCCTCTTACAATGCATGAATCTTGTAGGTGGGAGAGAAGTGCCTTGTAATACGAAGGTGTGCTGGTGCAGAAGATGTGTGCTTAAATGATGCCTCGTCTCAAAAGGGATCATGCCTAAATGCATGTTCTAATACTTTTCAGAATGATTCAGCCACACAAGATCATTAGACTGCATATTTCAGCAAGTCCACTGAACGCTGTTCCTTAACTTTCACATTTTGTCATATACCAGGGGGTGGGCAAAGTTCCCAACCATAAGAGCCACTGACCAAAATTTTCACATGAACAAGAAGCATAAGACATACATGCGTGCACTGCACACAAACCTCTCCTGCTTCATTATTAGCTGGCGGAGCTGGTGCTGGGAGAGAAAAGACAGAGGTGAAGAGAGATGGTTCATCATGCCAACAACACTCAAATCAAGGACAGTTGATGACAATGAAAAAGAGGATGCAATTTTATTCTTTTCTTTGCATTTACAATTTTTTTTAAAAAGTTTTAAATATCTCTCTGATGCACCCAAGTAAATTATGAATACAATATAACTGTGACTAAAATCATACCTCCTTTAACTGGGACAGCTAAAGGAGGTAAAGATAAAATACCTTTCTTGGGATATTTTTACTCCTTTAGTGGCAGCCCAATAAATAAGCCATTACTGTACAACCAATTAATGGAGATTTCTTGAACATACATTTTACACTTGCAAGACCTGCATATTGTGTTCGCTATTTTTATTTGGACTGCATCCCATGCACTGCAATCAGATTTTGCTAGCAACTGTGCACATTTACCATCATTTCAGTTCTAACTCTCCAGGCTCTGAGATTTGTTTAAACACAATAATTCTATATTCAGAATATCAACCGCTTCTGTGAGACCAAGATAGTAGCAGGATATCTCCTGACTTTTCTCTTGCAAGGCCTGAAGGCAGTACCTATGGATTGGTAGCTGAAGAAGATAGCCAGTCTAAGCCACGGCTTTAACTTGTAAACAGGATCTTTGAAGGAGCAAAGGCGTGAGGTTGCCTCTACTACAGCAAACTTGCTGTGCTGCTTGCTTTAGGCATTCTTGTGATAAATCTGCAGAGGAGGAATGGATTTCCTGTCCTACACTGCAAACTCTGCTTTTCCTGTGCCCTGATTTGATCCTAGATGCAGGCAGAAGGGCTAAACTCAAGACACAGGAGTGAGTCCAAAGCACATTTCCAAATTAATGCCTTCTTACTCTAAACTGGAAGGAGCAAGCTAACATCTGTGTGACAGTTTCATATACAGTTCTTTCTTTCATTCTAATCGAAGTACTTGTATAGAACCTATCAATAGTTTTAATGTTACATTGTTATTAGTTTGGGGCTTGAACAGTTGTTTATCCCTTTTGCAGGATGGAGGGACTGCTACCGCAGCATGGCAATTAGTGAGTGGCAGTGAGAGAATGACAGTTGAGAGTTACCATTGGTTCTAAGGAGAGCAGTAAACAAGTTTCCTAAGGGAGAGGAGCTGAAAAAGCTGGCTCTGAGGAAAGGAGACCCTTGTAAGCCAGATGGAGCACTTTCAGAGAGCCGGATGGAGCACTTTCAGAGAGCCAACAGGGCACAGTGGTGACAAGGAGGAATGTGTGGAAAGTTTCAGACACCATATGAGGCCACTATACATTTCTGGAGAGAACAGGTCCCTAATTTCCACCCCACTGTCCTAGTCACTGGGCTGTATTAGTTCCCAAATGTAAAAAGTTGCTTTTGTGTTTTGTTAAAAGTGCATAGATTATTCTAAACCCTCCTGTGTTTCTGTCTCTCAATTTGATAAAGCGCTAAACAGAGTTGTGAGTGACAGGTCCTGTTAAGCGGTGTCCAGTTGTCTTCATTTATTTCTGGATGCATATTATCTTAGTGACATTTCCAAACAGGGACCGCCTAGTCTACAAGCACTCGATCCGAGAGGAACTGAGCCTTCCACTCAGATTGTTAGCATGTGTCCAGCAAACTGGCAAATCAAGATAAATCGCCTGCTTTGCCACTTCCATCAATATAAATACACAAAGAAATAATACACAATATACATCTTTAATTATCTTTCTGGTTATACCTGCAAACATGAAATTCCCCTGCATTTCAATAAACGAAAAATACACTCAGTGAAGTCTGACAAATGTGCCATCTGTTAGCCAAGGAAACTGAATGGCCTGTTTGATGGGGCAAGACTGACCCCCTGTGGCGGAGTTGAGGAGAAACACCCCTGGAATTGATTTTTAAAAATACTGCAGTAGGTCTGATTTGAAGACATTAGACTTCTCAGAAATATACTTGATTAAAACTTACCTTCTAAATAGATATCTTTAAGTCAGGGCCATGCAGAGGGGAAGGTAAACGGGTCATTTGCCCAAGGCCTCACACATGCAAGAGCTCCACGATGAAACTGGTGGAATAAAGAGAGCTTAGTTAGTGACAGGGCTCAGCTTCAACAACTGTTTCCAAACCAGGGCTCAGCCCCAGAACCTGGGTGTTTTTAAACAAGCAAGGCTTGGGGGTGGGGCCCCATGGCTGCTGAGTGGCCCAGCTGTGGAGTCAGGTGGAGTGCGTGGGGAGGGATCCTAATGGGCTGCTTCCAGGGTGGCTGCTGCGGCAGCCTGTCGCAGACCGTGGGAGAGGGGGAAGCACTCCGGGTTGGCCTTTGAAATTGACCTGTCCCTGGCACGAGCACGGAGGAACTGGATTCCCTGGTGCTTGCAGCCAGTTCCTGTGACTTGCAACAGCCGTGTCCCCCGCCCACAGTGTCTATGAGTGGGGACCTGTCTACTGGCATGGGTGGCCACCTCGGTTCCCACGGGCAGGCGATACGTTGGCACCCGTTGCCATGCACATTTTTTCGTTCGCCCCACACGGCACGCTCTGGATTTCTCTGCCATGTGCTGGGAGTGGCCATGACTGTGTGCTGAGTGGCTCACGGGAGCATGCATCCCCTGCACCACCATCGGATGAGTGGCCCTGGGGTGGCCATGCGTGGTAGCATCTCGTTTAAAAACACTGCCTGTCACTGCTGCTGCTCTGCCAGACCCCACCCATGGCTGAGTGCAGAGGCACCAGCCACAGCCTCTCTGCTGTTGTGGATAGGGAAGGAGGAAGGAGGCTGCTAATGCCACCCACCAGTTGTTTGGAAGGAAGAGTGGTTTGCCACCAAACGGCTGATCAGTGGCAGCAACTCTCAGTCCTGGCCCCCATCAAACAGAATCTGGTCCTGAGCAACAGCTTGCAAAGTATTTATTTATTTAAGTTTATTACCCTACCCTAGCCCAAGCACTCAGGGCCGATTACAATACACAAAATCCTCACATCTTTACACGCAAAATCCTACCCCTGCTTGCCAAATACAAAGGTCTTAGGAAGAGGAGAAGGCTCAGGCTCAGATGAATCTTCAGCGGGGTGCGATCCCATAATGGCAGAGCCATCGCTGAGAACCCCTTTCGGTGCACCTTTGCCATGTGGATTTGAGGCACGCAAAAGGGCACTCGTGGCAGACTCAGAGGCTACAGTGGGACATGAGGTGGGGAGGCAGTCTTTTAGATATGTGGAACTCAGGCCACGTAGGGCTTTGTAGTTCAAAACAGCACCTTCATTTGAGCCCGGAAAGCTATTGGCAGACAACACTGACCTTGGAGCACCGGTGCTCTTGATGATTCGCCCCTGACAGGCAGAAGACTGGCTGCCATGTTCTGCATCAGCTGCAGCTTCTAAATAGTCATCAAGAACAGCCCCACACAGAGCTCATTGCAGTAGACTAGCCTCGAGGCAGGGACAGAGGCTGGTAATGTCATGGGACCTGGCTGGGAAGCTCCACCAGCCCTTCTGAATCCTCCCATGCTTCCAGGGTCAAGGAGTGGGACCTCAGGGATACATGTACCTGTGGCACCCGGTACCTTTCTAAACAAATTAAGCATCAGATATAACGGGCTCCACATGGCGTTCTTCTATGGGCAGCCAAAGTGAAAGTCGCCAGAGAATGGCCCTTTTTAAATGGGCTTCACCTGGGGGGGAGGGTGTCAGCATGCACACCGGTGCGGGGGGGGGAGGAGGAGCGGGTGTAGCCAGGCACAACCCCATCCCCAACGCATCCCCACGCACAGAGCAACCAGCGTTGGGTGGAGGCGGGTGGACCCGCGTGGGTGTGTCTCATGTAAAATGGGCCAATCTTTGGGCAAGTACACCCAGAAGCCCCACCTCCTATTCCCCACAATGCATCTGTGGGCAGGGATACACAGGAGCTATGCCTCTAGGGTGTTGGTGCCAATGCCAGCCCTGCAACATGTATTTTTCATAAGTGTTCCTTAAACAGTTGCATAGGTGGCCACCCTACCTGCCTCCTAGCCCCACCAGAAACATCAGGGGCTGGGGGATTCAGGGCCTAGCTACTGCTCTAGGCCCTTCAGGAGGCCAGTTGCCACAGCTGCTTTTGCTGTGGTTTGCCACCCTCCCCTTCTCCTTTCCCCCTCCCCCACAGCAGCACCCACCAGACTGGGGCAGCAGCATGGGGCTTCACCAGAAAAGCTGTTATAGGATCAGAAAGGATCACTGGGCAGAGGAGTGGTTGCCCTCCTTTCCACCCTTGCAATCCACCACAGCTTACGTTATTTTTCACGTCCCTCTGCCTTCATGAAGTTTGATATATATCCTCTAGCTCCGTCTTCTCAATAATCCATGTTTATGGGCTTGGAAAATGAATCATAGTTTGGGTGATACAGGATTAAAAGGCTTCTCCCACCCCCTCTCCCTATAATCCAAATAAATTATATCTGCAATCTCCCTCCTGTCTACTTAAAGAAACCAAGCAAATTTATCTGGCATAATCTTCCTTCCCAGAATCCATGCTGACTCCCCCCTCAAGCAATTACATATATCTAAACGGCGTGTGTGTATAATTGCTCTCCATGTATCTTCTGCAGCTGAAATCAGATTTGCAGATCTGAAGGTTTCTCAATCTTCTTTCTGCTATTCCATTTATAATAGGCCGCCTCCAGGGCCTGCTTTTCTTTGTCCCCCAGAAAACTGCCGGCGATCCAAAACAAAATCAGTCAATCAAAGCAACCAGCACTAGCTACATCTACGGTTGCCACCTCTCCGGGTTTTGACCCAGAGTCCCCAGGCTCTTGGGGAAGCTGTAATTTCTCCGTGTCAACTAGGGGTTTCCCCAGTAACCCAGAAAAATCAGGGCTTTTGGGAGCAGCATGAGTGGCTATGTCAGAAAGGAGGCAGACCAGTGTCGTGCCCCAACAGAGCAGCATGGGGTCACGACACTCCACAAGGGCAGGATTATATTAGAAAGGGGTATGACACAACCACTTTGCCCTTTCCACTTTTCGACATGGCCCCACCCTCTATAGAGCATCAAGGTGTCACAGTGGGTGTTTTTACACACACATTTTTCCTGCATGTTTGCTGTTACAGCCTGAACTTCCTGTGTGTCTAAATCACTCACCCAGATCTTAAACATCTGACTCTTTGAACTTCTGCATAGAACTTCTCCCAGAACTTTTGTGTGTAAAAAGTTCTCCCTGTCTCTTATACACATCTAGATGTGTATAAGAGACAGGCTTTGCTCCAGGCAGCTGTGGTCACTTGGTTTCCATGGCTGCCCCTCACGTCTCCAGCTGCAACTACTTTAGGCTGCCTTTGGGCAGTGTGTGTGAAGAATGCATCCAGGAACTGCCTCAGAGCAGTGTGTGTGTGTGTGTGTGTGTGTGAAGAATGCATCTGGAATGTACTTGTGGACTTGTAAACACAGAAGATTGAAAAATCCGGAACTTTAAGGTGTGTGTAAAAATGCTCAATGAATAATAATTCAGCATTACAACCCCTTTGCCCCACCTAGTAGCATTGTAAGACTGTGACAGGCCTGGGCCCTCTAAGGACAAGGGGGCGGGGTCTCCCTAAGACCTTCCCAAGACTCCAAGTCAGTCTCCCCCTACAAAGGTCATAGTACCCTCTGACTCCCGGAGTGGCACCAACCCCACCAGGAAGGAAGTCTTAGTGGAGCCAGCAGTCCACCCCTGTCCACTCTGAAAACTTCCTTCTTGATGGAACCCTTTGCAAGTGGCCTGAGCACTGCTAGAAAGTTTTCAGAGTTGGTAGAGGTGGAAATGTTGAGCCTGCTCCCTCCCCCACCCACTCTAAAAATTCCCTAGAGCCTAGTGCTCAGGCTGCTTGCCCCCCTACAGTTCAGGACCTGAGGTCAACTGATCCCCCTCGCTCCATGGTAGCTACACCTCTTCCAATGTGGTCTTTCCCCCTTGGGTTTCCTCCCAGAGGAAGGTAGCAAGCAACCCTAGGCTCAGGGGGGGCCTGCCAGTTTTCCCATCCTTTCCTAGAGAGCACCTGCCTGGGGGAGTCTGGAATTCCCCAGAAGCCTGGAGGATTTCCCAAAGCAACAGCTACAGCAAGATCTTCCCAAGAAGGAGATCTTCTCTGTCAACCCCAAGCTATAAGGGCATTCTTGGAGCAGTAGCCAAGGGGGGTAAGGCCAGGAAACTTGCCCAGAAGCCCTGACATGGGAACAGGCCTGACTATAAAGGGTTAATGGGGGTAGAATTGTACCAGGCTCTTGGGCTCCTCAAACTCCCAAGAGTTTTCTCCTCAGAATACATTAAAATACGAATACATTCAATATTATTAACCGCAAGTAACATATAAGCATCGGCACAATTCTACAAAAGGTACCAATCCCTCAGTGCTCGGCCTCAACCACCAAGATGGGCACAGGTCGGAGGCACACGTGGTGGGTCTCAACGATCCCAACACACTGACCGCCTCATCATCAATCACCTAGGGTGTCTTTAGATATAACGCTGATCAGCGTTCTGTAACACAGTGTCCTACCGTCACAGTGTTTAGACATACCATCAACAGTGTTCACCGCAAACACTGACTAAACTGTCAAGACCTGGCAGTTGTTCACTTCCAGTGTTTGGGGTGAACACTGTGTTGACGGTATGTCTAAACACTGTAACAGTAGGACACTGTGTTTCAGAACACTGAACAGCGTTATGTCTAAGGACACCCATAGAGGTCAATCAGGGGAGTACAGTCCAAGTACTCCATGACTCTCCACATCAAAAGGCCCAGTGAGTCCCACCTGGAGCCTTTCCAGCAAAGAACATAGAAAATTCCTCACAGTGCTCTATTGAAGAAACTGTCGATGGATTGAGACAATCTGTACTCCCCAGACCGTGCACTACCTGAAACAGTTGCGCCAATCTGTTCCCTGCAGCGTCTATGCCTGAGGACAAGGACAAGCGGTTGGCCACAGTAATAGCCCTTCTGTATGCCTGCATAAACTCTTCGTACAGCTGAGAATCAGCCTCCAGGCAGCTCCTCAAGCATCTCCTCTGCAATCCACACCCCAGCCTCCTTAAGTCTTCAAGATAGCGGTTATACCATAGCAGTCAAGATAATCAGGGGCCAGCGAGGAGCCAGGGCATAGAGGGACCCCTCTAACAGCTGACAATAGCTGTTGTGGAGCCTGTCAACCCCCTGGTTCGAATGGTCAGATGTATTAGCTCCAGCACTAATCAATAGGATGCTGAAATCCACCCATGACTGTACAATAATCGATTGGCTATGGTGCTGTCTGTTAGGTAGGACAGCACCCGCACTAAAACACAGGAGGTGATGGTCAGATCACCCAACAGGGGTGATGTGAACATCCAAGACTAGAAAGCCCAGCCCAAAAACGAGGTCAAGATCTTGGCCAGCCCTGTGAGTGCTCTCATGGATACTCTGAGTAAAACTCAGAGATACCACTGTGTCCAGGAACTCAGAAGCCGCCACTGCTGAGCACATTGAAGTCTCCCAGGACAAGCACTCTTGGACACTCCAAAAGCAATGCCAACACCAGCTCCAGAAATTTGGCCCCAAATCCCATTTACATCAGGGTCTATATACCAGCAAGACCTGAGCTCATGGTCCTGATCCAGCAGCACAGGCCACAACCAAGCACTTGAATGTCCCCACCTCTGACGTGGGCCACCTCATGCATTGTAGGCAGGATGAAAAAATCAAAGCCACCCATCACCTCTTCGTTCTTCACAAGACTGGTAGATCACTGAGAAACCTGGTGGGACCAACCGGGCCAAAATAGAGCCTGCATCATCATGCAGACAGATCTCAGTGATACATGCCAGGTCTGGGTGACACTCTGCAATAGAATCACAAAGTGTCGGCTTTATTCGCCAGAGACCTGGCATTAGCCATCCAGATCCTCATGCAAGAGGAATCCAGCTTGCCTATTCCCCCTTTGCTCCTCATGGTTGTTCTTATGTTTGTATTTTGATTGTTTTGCTGGTTGTACACCGCCCTGAGTCACTGTATAGTGAGTAGGGCAGTATGGAAGCATTGAAAATAAATATAAATCAATAAAACAACCTCCAGAAGCTGATTTCAAAACCTATGTTGGGAGATAAGTCGCTTCCCCACCCCCTCCACCCCCAGGTACCAGGATATATTGGGCCCCAAAATTGATCTAAACAGGCCTGTCTGGGGAGGGCAGACAACACGGGAGTGGGGCTGATAACCTAAAAAGGTCTTGGGGGATGGTTCAGCTGGGTATACCATTTTAAAGCAATGGAAACACTTGGAGAAGGACCTCAGATGGACCATCTTGCAAGAACTTGGAGCCAGTGCAGACTGTTCCACTACCATACTCAGGGACCATCTCTTTTTTTGGTCTCCTATTCTTCTTCCCTCTATACTCCCACCTGTGCTTTCCTCATCATCGCAAAATCCATTACCAAGAGGTCTTTCTTTCTCATCTTCCATTAAAGCACTGAAATATGTCATCCATTTTGACCTTGTGCCATGTCAGCTTTTAATAGTTCTAATTGCCTGTCTGCGTTAGCATAATCATGAAGTCATTTAACATCTCACTTACTCCAGAATTTGACCTCCTCTAGCCCATTTCATTAATAATATAATGGACCAAAGACATTTGTTCAGGCTCTTGGCAACATCAGCAACATCCATCTTCATCTCTCACCACAGAGTGCCCCTACTCTTTGCTCCTTACACGTTTAAACAACATCTCACTAATTCTTTGGCTTGTTAGCTCTCAGCTCTCTTCTTGCTCCATTGGTCCACAACTCTCCTAAAGACCCCTTTCCACACCTGTCCCTGTCACCACTAAATGGACATGTGTCGTAGACATCATCCTTCCAACTGAGCACCATGTGGTGCTTATTTCAAAGGTGAATCAATATTGTTGTGGCAATCACCATATCCACAGGAGCACCTAATGCACAGTAGCAAGCAGCTACCATGGATATAACTGAACTGAGAACCCTGTTCATCATCTTTCCTTTCCTATAATCTTTTGCTTCCTTACTGAGTGCCTCACTCTCTCACAGTCCTGGATGTTTTCTAGGGGTGTGCAATTTCATCTAGTTTTGTTAATTAAAAAAAACAAATGAAGCCCCATTAGTTATTGTAACTAGTTTTTGCATATGAATAAGCAAATGATGTTGGTTTGATTTCATTCGTCTCTGCTTATATTTTTCATTTTATTTTATACTGCACATCCACAGAATAGCCACTGGCGCTGTTCTGCACATGCACACCCTTTCCCAAAATGGCACTGGTAGTGTTGGCGCCATTTTAGAAAAGGGCCATGCATGTGCAGAATGGCCTCAGTAAATCCTTAAAATGAAGAGGTTTTTGGAAATGAAAACCCATGATTTGCCTGCTGCACACCCCTATTGATTTCTGACTGAGATTCTTACATCCCCAGGAGTTGTATTTGGATTACAATGGTCTCCTTTTTGCTGTAGCTCTGGGAAACTAGAGTAGGCCACCAGTAGTGTATTCTGGATTTGAAACTAGGAGTCTTGCATTCAAATCCTGATCCAACAGGGTCAGGAAAGTCATTGGCCTTTTTTTACATTTTTTTTTTTACACGAGACATGATGGCTACTCGTCGTCCATGTGGAGGAGCATCTGGTGTAAATGTGGAGGTGCGTGGGTGCACGCTCCCGCAACCCACGCATTCCCACACCTACCCACCCACCCATGGAGCAACCAGTGAAAACGCAGGTTGCTCTGTGCCCGGGGGAGGGGAGCGTGCCCATCTGCACACACACCCCTGTGCTGCCTCCACAGCGGTGCAACCACAGACCGCCCCGCCCCCTCCCGTTTAAAACGGCCATAGTTTCTCGGCCTCAGTTCCAAGTTGTCAGACTCTAGAAGCAAACCCAAGACCAGAGTCAGAAAGTCAGAAATATGTCAGAGCCATGGGGGTTTGCTGGAAGCATGGCCAGAGTCAAACCAGGCCCAAAGCCATTTACACTAGATGCTCCTCCACATGGACAACGAGTGCCCATGCATGGGAACATCTTGTGTAAAAAGGACCAAAAGCTAGAGAACCGAGTCAGAGGGTACTTTTAGACAAGCTCCCTATATTTGCGGCTTTGTGGGACTGTGCTTCTCACACTCATGTTGTCATTTCAAGTTTATTCTTGGACCCCATGGACCGGGGCGTGATCGCAGTCTGAACCTGCCTGGATGGATCTGGCCTTGCTGATGACTCACTCTGTCTCCTCTTAAAAAAAAAAAAATACCTTGACTTCCCCACACACTTAACTGCATGTCCTGTGTGCTTAGTGATCCTACTCACAATGCCCGATAGCACGCCCATGCAAAAGCCTTTGCAGGGTTGGACTCTAGCATTATTTAAGTGCAGCTGCTAGAGTCTGTGTGCTTACTGCTTTCTTCATTCACAGTCATTGCCTGCAGTTCCTCACGCTGACAAACGACCTCCAGCCTTGCAGAGCAGTAATTATTTTGGATATTATCATCACAAAACTGCCAGACTCTCCTCCAGAGTCCTTTTCGAGTTATAAAGAAGCGGTCTCGGGCAAGAGCTTTCTTTTCTCCAAGGTTTTTATTAAAAACAAACTCAGGCAAATGCAAGTTGTAAAGTAAACACAACACCATGGCGCCATAGTCCCTCAGCCCAAGGCTACATCTCAAGGTCCCTCAAGACAGCATTAAGCCAACCGCTCGTTCTATCCTTGAACTCAAAAATCTCATCGAAATCCGGAGATGCAGCACTAGAGTGCGTGCTGCCTATTATGCAGTTTATCCCAACACTTCTTACTCTCAAATCCCTGGCTGCTCAATGCTTCTCTGTGTTGCAGTGGCTGATTTTAAAGTTAATGCATTAACTCAAGATGGTACCCAAATAATACAAACACTATAGATACAAAAATCACATCTTTATAGACATGCTACATCTGAAGCAGACGTGAAAATATAACATTTGGTATGCTCTTGCTTCGGCTTCTTAACCAAGTACATACTACAGTAAAAATCCTGTTTAGTTCTTTTGGTTCTCCTAATCTTACTCTTTCGGAGATGAATAAAAGTAGCAATAAAAATATTTGGTACAAAGGAAAGGGTGTAAGTTGAAATAGACAGGAGTGTAAATATCTTGCATAGATTTATTTTTGGTTCACAATAAATTATCTTTAAATTTGGTGGGATCATACCTTGGAAAATCCCTCAGGTTCACAACTCTGAAATTATTGAGGCCAAATAGGACTTTTAAAATGTGAGGCAAGGAATCCCCCCACCAGTACCTCCTGAAACTGGTCTCCCTTTTCTCATTCCTTCCGTTCAACATCCTGTTTTAAACCACCCGTTCAATGAAGTCATTTTTGTGCCCTATTCATAAAAATCGGCCTGAAAGGAAAGTGCTCCAGCCAGTCACATTTTGTTTCAGTACCTTTCCTTAGTGACGGAACAAATACCCAAATAAGTCTAGACTCTTATCTTTTTAAAAAATACCTGTTTTGTTTTTTAAATAGAGGGTATTGTAGGATAACAAAAATATATGATTTTCGGAATAAGGTTCAAACTGAAAAAATAGTGGCTGAAAAAATACCTAAATAAGTCTAGATATAGGCCATTTTTACTCGAGCCCCGCAGGGTGGGGAGTCCGTGTCGACGCCGGTGTGTGAGCGGTGGGTAGGGGTAGTGTTCGTACGGGTGCACACGCATCCCCCACCCAGCAACACGCATGGAGCAACCTCCGTGGCCCTTTTTACACAAGACGCACCCACGCATGAACACCCAGAAACACAGGTGTTCATGTATAGGTGTGTCCACAGCTGTGCACGCGCTCCTGCTAAACACGCATCCCCGCTCACCCCCACTCATCAACATGCACAGAGCAACCAGCAAAAATGGAGGTTGCTCTGTGCGTGTTGATGGGTGGAGGGTGCGTGGGGATGTGTGTGCACCCGTATGAACCCTCCCCCCACCCACCGTACATGCACCGGTGTCCGCATGGACCCCCCACCCTGAGGGGGCTGTGTAAAAAATGGCTCATTTTTGCCAGTTGCTCTGTGCATGTTGATGAATGGGGGGATGAGTGGGGATGCATGTTCAGTGGGAGAACGCATGTGCACCCACTCACCATCCATGCACCCGCTGAGTCTTTTACACGGGACTCGCCCACCTACATTTCTGGGTGTTCACGCATGGGTGTGTCTCGTGTAAAAAGGGCCATATATTGTCTTTTTTTAAAAGCTGTTTGGTTATTTTTTTTAAAGAGGAAATTGTAAGAAAACAAGAAATGATTTTTAGAACACAGTTCAAACTTCACTACACTGTGGTAAATAAGGCAAACAATAGAAGGAAAACATATAATATTTCCTGTGTAGAAAGAGCGTTAGTGTCATGTCGGTCCCAAATACGAGAGAGACAGGAGACACAGTAGTTTTGATGATACCTTTTGTTGGACCAGTTCTGGTAGTGGGAATATGCAAACTCGAGAGAGATCTTTCTTGGGTGAGGTTGGGTGCAGCCACACCAGCTGAGGTGGGCCCAGTTCCCATGCAGCCCATTGCAAGCAAGCGCAGCCACCGCACCACGGAGAGCGGGAAGCCGGGCAGGTGGGCAGGCTGCTGTCAGACTCCCACAACACCCAGGGGTGGACCAAGATGCTGGCCACATGGGTGGCCACCCAGTCCAGCTCTACCCATTCTCCCCAGCCCATCCTTCCCCCAGCTGTGACGTTGCCACACGGGAATGGAGACAACGCCCATCGCTCAACGCTCCATGGCAGACCTTGCTGTGGGGCAGGCCAGGGGGACAGGTGGGGACCAGTCCCCACAAGCGGCAGCGTGCTACCAAATATTAGGCAACCGTACCCCACTTTAGGTAAGGCTGCTATGCACTGCATCCCTGGTCTTTTTCCAAGGATGCTGGGAGTAGCAGTCAGCTGCCCGTTCTGCCATTTGAACATTTAGCGACCACTGGCCACACAATGCAGCGCATCACGTGGCAACAGCGACTGATATGGGGTAAGACTCCCCAGACTGCAGTAGGTGTTTGATGTGACTATACCTGTTGTGTCTCAGATCTGACTTTCCTTTTTGTTTTGCCTGAGAAATGGCTCTGTGTAGCTCAAAAGCTTGCATTGCATTTCCAAAAAAAGCAATACACATTCTGGTCATTCAGCGACTTGTTTTATATCTTAAAGGTGTTAATCCTGTATGAGGGTTGCATCAGTGTTTCCACAAAGCACGGTCTGATCAAGCGTACTGTCCAGGGGGAATGAAATTGTCTTTGCTCGCCATACAATGATTACTGCCCTCTCTTTCTGTTAACATCCTTCTTTGTAGATCTGACATCGCTGACTCCTAATACAATATTTCAAAAGTGACTTTGATCTCTAGAAGTCAAGGCAATTGGATTCTGTTTTGCATCTCCATTGTTCTTGAACAGTGATCTTCAGCCACACAGACTCACTCTATTATTTTATGCATTGGCTCTTCAAAGAGGCAAGAAGCATTTCCCTCAATGCAAGTCTCCTTTGCCAGTTTCTTCTGGCTATAAAGTATATATTGAGAAAGAAGTCCCTCCAGGAATTATTAATAATGGAAATATTAAAGATCTGAAATACCAAAAAAAATAAATGTAAGCTCAAATTTCCTAAAACTGGTAGTTTTCTATAGACTCAGATACAAAATGTTTGTATTAATAATGTTCAATAACAGCAAGTTAATATAATTTATCTATGGGTAAAAACAGAAGGGACAGTAGAGTGGTGGTGACCTGGGTCAGGTTGCCGCTACACCGCTGACACAGGCGGGGTCATTGGGGAACTGACCACATGTGACCCCAGCTGGGGAGCCAGCCCAGCCCTGCGCCTGCACTGCACCGTCCCCCATCATGACGACCAACTACAAACCGCCATGGCCGCCGGTCATGATGGCCCCAATCCAGGATTAGTCACAGCGCATCAGAACATATGTTCTAACCTGTGGTCTGCTTTGCCCTGGACTGACACCGGTGAAATGGGGAGGGAGGTGTATCCCAGGCTGTGACGTTGGCCAACATGCCTAAGGTCAGTTCAGGCAAACATCTGGGGGCCTGAGCATAAATGTGACACAGTGGGCCGCGGGCCACAGAAAGATCAAGCTGGCCAGAGCAGGTTACGGTCACCTTTCTTTTACCCTATGTAAGTCTAAGTCAGAATAGAGATTTGCTTTTCTGGTTGTGTTCTAGCTGCACTCATGAAGTACAATTAATTTAGACACAGAGGTCACATTCACACCTGATCGGGTGTAGCAGCAGCGAGACCCACAAGGGAAGATGCAGCAGCATGGAGAAGCCTTGTTCTGGAAGTAGTTCCTATGAGGATGGGCTTCTACTGTGGCTTCCCTTGCGCAAGTCAAGGTGCAAAATCCTGCCCTGACATGCGCAAGGGAAGCCACAGCAGAGCCCCCTTTGCACGGCTCGACTTCCACCATTGGGCTCCTCCCTACTGCCATGTCTTTGCTCTGCTGCCACCGGAGGTGTGAACGCGGTCTCATTCTCATATCTGTATGGAAAAACCACAAAAAGAGCAGTGAAGCTTTGAGAGGAGCTCAATATGAGCCAAGTGATCTTGGTTGTCTGTGAAGCACAGTCATGCATGTGCCTTTGCAGTGCACAGCTGGAAGAACACCTCATTAAACTATTTTACAAACTTTGGATGCAATCCTCCATCACTGAAGTCAGTGGGAGTCATGGCACTGACTTCAGTGGGAGAGTGCAGACAGCGGGGCCGATCCAATGCCCTGTAGATATTGGGTGCGCGCGCATGCGCACAATTTCCACACAGCACAATGTGCTGGCAATAGGGTTGCGTGCAGGATTTGTGGGACATGGGATGGGCCCCACCGTATTTATTTAAAAAACTAAATAATAATTAAAAAGCTCTATATACAGCACACAATGCAAACTTTTAGTCATAGGATGTTACCAGACATAGCGATACACGTGTTCACCCAACACGGGATGAAATTGAGAAGGTCACCATTTACGTGTAGCTGCTTCTAAACACATACTTGCATGTATGAGCATCGTTCAGAGTGCCTTCTCCTGCAAGCTGTTCCCTTGATGGACAGCAGTAAGTGGCCACAGGCAGTGTGCAATGCATCCTGGGATAAGGGAGCAGAAATCCTTCAAGGGGAAGGAAAGTATACACGTTGCACATAGTGGCTGCAGATCCTTCTGCCTTCATCAGTGTCTGTCGCCCATATTAGGCTCATTGAGGCAGTATTGGTTGTCTCCAATTCACCCAACCTGTATACTCCTGGGGTTCAAAGAGTGAACATTACAAAATGTGCAGATCCTCCACATTGCATGTAGTGGCAAGGAGGCAGTTAATGCTTCCTAGTTGTTCTAGCAGCTCAATAGAAGGTAAGTGTTCCCACTATAGTCTAGCTTTCTGACCGCCCCTTGGCTTTAGCTGTGTTGATGTTTTAATCTCCCAGAGCACATGTTAAGCTTTCATAGCTGCATTGCCCCAGAGGATGACGAGGCCAGGCACAGGTGAAGAAAATAGCAGCAAGGTACCTGAACTTTGAATACTTGATATTTTCAAAAGGCTTTGAATTGGTCCAAGACACAGATTGGGAAAACATTGGCTGGATGTGGTCAGCGTAGCCCAGTCTATGTTGGGATTCTTTACAAGCCGAAGTCTCCACCGACATCATCAGTCCAGTGTGGCAGTGAAGGAAATGTGTCTCGCTCTAGCCAACATGATTAGACAGGACAAGAAAGCAGAATGTCTGTTTGTCATGTGGCAGATGTTCCCTCAGACCCAGCAATAAGAGCGACCCCCTTAGAAGCAAAAGGAAAAATCAACATTTCAACTTGTACTGCAGCTATCTGCTCCTTGACCCTTATCAAACATGCTCCTACAAAGAACTTCATTAACAACCAAAAGGCATTTGGCACATGGAACCAAGTGTTTTGCTTCTCCTTCCTTCCCATGAACTGTGACACTCACAGGGTAAAAACAGATGGGTGGGAGACGCAACGGCAGCTCCCTGTTCTGGGGCAGAAAACCGCAGCTGACACAGTCTGGGTTGGGGCACTGAACAAACATGACGGCAGCCAGATAGCCATCCCACCACCTGCATAGCCAAGGTAGGGCAGGGAACTTAACAAAACTTGCAAGTGGGTGGCCCCAGCCTGCTCCCAGCGCCCCGCCATGACGGACAGCCATTACAACCAGCCATGGTGCTCTGCCACAGCAGCCCCTGCCCCAAGAAGGGTATGGCGGGGCTGGAAAACATGCTAACCCGTGTTGGCCCATGGGGGCGGCCCTTAGCCCAGCCTGCGTCTTCTGAGATTTTCCAAGGATGCAGCCTGGGCCAAACACCTACGCGCCCTGGGGCAGTTCCAAGCTAACATCTACCAGTGCGTAAACAGACGTTCCAGTGTACAGGCCACAGCAGCTCACCGTTACAGGTTTTTACCCATAGTGTTAAAACCCAATGATTATTTCAGAAATAAAGTGCTGGATCAAATGGCTACATCCCTTTCTTGAGACCATTATTTACATAGGCACTTAGAGCAGCAGACTGCAGCATATGGTGGCATTATTTCAGTTTGAATGGAAGGCTTGCAGCAGATGGAAGTCAGGGCTCAACTGAAACTATTAGGAGTCCTCTTCAAACACTTATGTTAAGCTTTTTTAAAAAAAAAATAATCTAGCAACATTCTGCTTTTTTCAGAAATCTGTTCACCAAGTTCAGCATTGCAGAAAGGATTGTGGAGATTATGGCCCTTTTCACACGGGCCTCTCCCAATCATGAACACGCAGACACCTGCCTGTTCATGAGTGGGTGTGATCTGTGTGAAGGACGTTGCACACGTGCGGCGAGTGGGAGTGTGTGCGCGCTCCCACCTAACACACATTCCCACTCATCCCCATGCACAGAGCAACCAGGGAAAACAGAGGTTGCTCCGTGCGCGGAGATGAATGGGGATGCGTGTGCAGCCCACCCACCGCGCGCACCCCGGAGTGCCCACGCACCTCCCCCACCCGGCAGCGCCCTGTAAAAACAGCCTATACCACAGGCACTACAGTTCATGTATTGAAAAGCCAAATAATTTTATGCCCCTGTGCTTTCCAAAATGGGCAAGAAATTTCTTCAAATTAGTTCCTTATGAAAATAGTTAAATTTTTATTGAACTTGGAGCCTAGGAGCCCAACTTTCTGGGAAATTGGTAGTGGATATTGCTTAAGGGTAGGGACTTCAAGTCCAATAAGAATCTTGTACCCATTCTTGACGGCTTTTCAGATTATCATGTCAGCAGTGAAGCATGACGTTATTGGAACCGATCCATATTTCCTTAAATTACTTAAGGCAAAACTTTCTGTGCAAAATGGACTCAAGCAAGGAGATAACGTTGCAGAGACTTAAGCTGACCACCTTTTGCGTGTTTCAACCCAACAATCAACCAGAAAGGGCACGCAAAAGGGTTTGAAAAGACAAGACAGGGCCTGGTCATGCTCGATCATGGCTCTGAACACTTCTTAGGGCATTTTCACACAAGACAATCTCCACCCGCTACCCACCCACCATACATGTTGCAGGGCTGCAGTGTTGCCCGATAATGTATAGTGGGCGGGTGGGTAGGTACTGGGTGGAGAGTGTCTTGTGTGAAAATGCCCTTTGAATGATGATAGCTGACATGAAAACAAGTAGTTTGGAAAGTAATTTTTGTAAATTACGGTGAAGATCAAACTACCTCATTAAAATATCAGGGCTCCTGAAACGATGCTTGCAGCTGGGGGAAAAAACCAACAACATGTTTTGCAAATATATATATATATATATTATATTGTATATATATTTACAATGTAGCAATGAGAATCCACAAATATTAAAAGCATTTTAAAACAACAGATTATTTGAGAATCCTCTTTCTTTGCTTAGGATCAAATTAAATGAAATTAAAATCAGACCCTCACAGAAACAACTCACAGCAAAAGCCATGGGGACAGACGTAGTATTACTTTTCCTGAGATTCACACATATCTTCCCATTGGATTTTAAGGCTGTGCAGAAATTAACATTGTGTGAAACCAAACACGGCAAGGGCCCGCTATGGCCTGCCTGGGCTGGGGACTGTGACACATCTGTTTCTGGACTGCCAGATGTGGGTCCACTGCTGCTCTGGCCCAGGTAGGTGGCTGGTCCATGGCTGCCTGTTATTAGCTGCCCGTTATTGGTTGCCATGGCTGCCCATCATGGCAGGGGAGCAGGACACTATTTGATCTGTCATGGGTTCTTAATCTGTTAAATATTGAAACCAAGACATAATAAAAAGTGATAGGGTTTATACTTGGCTTTTATTTTCTAAAATGTAAATATCAAGCCAAAATGAAAAGGTAGATTATTAAAGCTACACTAGAACACCCAAATATCTATATGCTGTAATAGACTAGATCACGCAGTCAAGCCATAGAAAGCAGACTGCAAACGTTCAAAGATTTAAGCACTTAAAAAAGTAATACATGGTATAATCTCCCACTTTTACCACCTAAGTAGACTACTTTTGCTCAGTTCTCAACCTCGGATTTCCTGCCCCAAAGGGAGGGCATCAGTCTCAATATATTGCAGAGCATCTGAAATGAGAAACTCCTAATGCGAGTAGACTCTCCTTGTCCAACCCCAGCACACACAGTGGGGGATAGACTGTGGGGTGGAGAACTGCGACCCACAGCAAACTTTTGTGTGGCCCCTTTCAAGTTCCTAGATCTGGCCCTGGATCCATTTCCTACCCCCAAGCACTGAAATATTGAGCTCAGGGTAAGGAAGTAGACACACCATACTCTCTAACCCAGGGGTGGAGAACCTTCGAGCCTGAGCGGTGTAGTGGATAAGGTGCTGGACTTGGACCTAGAAAACTACAGTTCCAATCCTGCTCTAGCCATGAACTCACGGGAAGGCCTTGGGCAAGTCACAACCTTTCAGCCTCAGTTCCCCATCAGTCAAAATGGGAATGTGTGTGTGTTTCTCTCCCCGTGTTTACTCACTCATGTTAACCTTAACTTGTAAGCCCACTCCAAAAATCTGCCACTGTAAAACACTGCATACGCCTAGCAGTGCTATAGAAATGATAACTAGTAGATAAGTGTAGGATCCCTCTGAGCATGTACTAATTTTCAAAGTGGCCCATGGGAGGGAAAAGATTCCCCTGTGTTTCAATAATGGTTATGTCCAAAGTCCTGTTTCCCTGAAGGCACTGCTGTTGGAAGACGAGATGCTGGCAGAACTCTTGTCTTTGCTGAACTATAACAAATAGCAACAATATGGGGGAGGGGAATGTAAGCATGTAGTACCAAGGACTTGTCTTCAGCTATTTTTTACTATCTCGCAGAGCATGGTCCCACATCTCAAATGAAGTCGCGGGTACAACTGTAATAAGATTGAAGAGGCAACAGAAGCACTCAAGCCTAATCAGATTTTCAATCTTTTCTAATTTTTACCTTTCGGATGAGATTTTCAATGCTTTGGCCTTGCCTGAAGGGGATTTTAGAAAACCAAACAAAGGTTCCCAGCAATTAAAATCCCATCTACCTGTTGTAAAAAACCCACATGTGATCTTAAAGAACTTTAACACTATAAATATCTGAATTGCAAACTGGAATTTAACAGGAGTCACCAATTCGTGTTGGCAAGTGAGCTTGAATGTTGCAGAAAAAAAAAATGTGATTTGATACGTGAACCTTGGAGGGAAGAGTCACAAAAATCACAAACTGCTCCTATCTCATCACATCACGTTTTGCACTTCTGCTCTTCTCACTTTGCTGCTCCCTGTGCACCCTTTTCTTTGGGTCTATGTTAGTTTTGCAGTGTTGCTTCTGTTCACTTTGATGTTCTCATTCTGTTGACACTTTAATTTTCTAATCCTTCTTTAAAAAGGCATCTATGAAAGAAAACACACCCACCCACACTGCCTTGGCCTTCCATACTTTTGTATAATCTCCCTTTTTTGCTATATAACAAGTTTAGGCCATGTGTGGTATTGTCAGAAAGGAGCAGGGAAGACAGACACCTGTAGTTAGATTCTAGGGCCAAAAACCCTTCAGTTTAAGCGATGTATTAAGGCTCTTACAAATTCAGTCATGCTCCAAAAAGCATGGAAATTGCAAGTTAAGGCTCCTGGCTCAACTTTCATGCCATGTAAGCAGTAAAACAACGTACACGCGCATTATGATGTGCTCTGTAGGGAGCACATAAGAACACCAGTGCTCCATGCTCTGCACTGCTTGTCTATTGTTTTGGGGGCCTGCTTCAAGGAGTGGACCTTTAAAGCCCTTCACGGTCTAGGTTCTACTTTTTTGAGAGATCGCCTTGCCCCCCGGACTCCTGGTTGGCCCCTGCAGTCATCCAGGGGCACTCTCCCTGACGTCCTGCGCTGTCAACGCATTTGGACGGACAGGAGGGCGCTCTCGGTGGCTGCATCATCACTGTGGTATTCTCTCCTGGTGGAGGTACACCTGAGCCAAAATCTTCTCACCTTACAATTTCGTTGGAAGACCTGGCTCTTCCGCCAGGCATTTGGCAGGAGAGATGGTGAGGGGAAGAGGAGTTTGTAGGAGTGGGTGGGTGGGTTTTTGTTTTGTTTTGCACTAGGGAAAGTATTTTTGGCACACACTTTTTGTATTGTTTTAATATCAATTTTAATATGTTTATATTTTTAGTATTTTGTAAGCCGCCCCAAGTTGTTTGATGCGAGAGGGGCGGGGTAGAAATACAAATCTAAATAAATAAGTATTCTGCTCCCTTACAACTTCAATTCATGTACTCACACTTAGCCTTGGTCTTTGGCTGCTTGCCCCCATTACACAATCCCATGTTAATTTTTTATCAAACATGAGATTGTGTAACATAGGAATGCCCTCTCTCTCAAGCGTCATCAAAACCAACGGTAGTTTCATCACGGATGACAGGGCTGGGAAACCTTGTCAGTCTCATGAGTTGAAATTAATATTACATTTGAATGCGTGCATGCAAATTTAACGGTAATAATTAGAGCCACTGTGAAATTTTGACGTGTGTGTCCCCTTTGCCAAGTGCGGCTGGGGTTAGGCAGAGAGAAGGGAAGGAGGACCCATGGCTCTAGCAGCACTCAGCAAAGGGACTTTGGCTGGGCGCCGCTTCCCTGGTGGAGGGGTGTGGGGTACGTGTCCTCAACCCTCTTCCCACCAGGGAACCTCCTAGGGAAGTAGCACCCAGTCAGTCCCTTTGCCGAGCGCTGGTAGAGCCATGGGTCCTCCTTCCCTTCTCTCTGCCTGACACTAGCAGCGTTTGGCAAAGAGGCTTTGCCTGGGTGCCGCTTCCCCGGTGGGTGGGGACCTATACCCCAGTCCCTCGGCAGGGAAGCCCCTAGGGAAGGAGGATCCATGGTTCTCCATCCAGCTAGCAGCACTCAGCAAAAGAGCATTATCTAGGTGCCACTTCCCTAGGGGGTCCCCTGGCAGATTAGGAGGTGGGGGAGACTGGGGTATGGGTCCCCAACCCCACCACCAGAAGAACCCCCCAGGGAAGCAGCATCCAGGCAAAGCCCTTTTGCCAAACGCTCCTAGACATGGATCCTCCCTCCCTTCTCTCTCTGCCCGACACTAGCAGCACTCAGCAAAGGGGCTTTGCCAGAGCGTCACTTCCCTGAGGTGTCCCCTGGTCCTGGTGAGGTTGGGGGATCCATACCCTTGACTCCCCACTAGGGAACTCCCTAGGGAAGCGTGGCCCAGGCAAAGCCTCTTTGCCGAGCACTGATAAGAGTCATGGATCCTCTTTCCCTTCTCTCTCTGCCCGACACTAGCAGTGCTTGGCAAAGGGGCTTTGGCTGGGCACCACCTCCCTAGGGGGGTTCCCTGGCAGGGGGACTGGGGTACAAGTTCCCAACCCCCTCCCCAGGGAACCCCATAGTTTCCTCCACCCCCTAAACAGGGATTCCAGAGGGTAATGTGAGCATGGAACTGGTTTTTTTTTTTAATAACAGATCCAAGCTATGGAAGAAATTAATGTGGTCATGCAGCAAACTCACACTACTGCTGTTTTTGCGTGAGAAGCTGAACGTGGGCAAGTAGCCTTACAGTCCCAATTCTTTTCCTCTGCAGGTTGGGAGCAACACTAAAAGGTGGCAACTGGAGAAGGTTGGAGACAGCTTTTACTTGGCTTGGAGAGAACAAGACAAGCAAGAACTGGGGGAGGGCTGTATATGGGAGAAAAGGTTGATGGATGTGGGATGGATAGGGGGAGACAAGACGGGGGGCAGCCAGGGCTGAGGAGCAGTGTACACTCCTCACCCCTGCATCTACCTCACCAAGCTCTGCCTCTGAGATGGGAGCATTGCTCTGGATCTACCTCACCAAGCTCTGCCTCTGAGATGGGAGCGTGCAAACATTAGCTCAGATGGATTGTGAAGCAGGGCTCCCCAGTTTTCTGGGAGGATTGGAGAAAATGAGGTTGAGGCCTGAGGCAGAAGCCTATGGTGTACAAGACAGGAGCGTGGGTTATGATTTACACCACAGAACCAGAAACCAGGACTCCTGCATTCTCTAGTAGGGTAGTGTGGAGTGGTGGGTTACAGCAAAAGGCAGGAAGGTAGCCATCCTATGCTTTCTGAAAGTGCACCGATGGGTAGTAGATTAGAGCAAAGGGAACTACAAGGCAGAAGTGCTTGGAGTGAAGAGGATATACGTGGCTGTGTTATTTGGGCACTTGAAGCCAAGCTGTGCACTTACAAAGGGTTTGAGTCATAATTATAAAATGTGTATGCCTTTCTTCGCATATGAGTTACCTTTCATTGTGGTGCAGATGTCTAGTAGAAGCAGAGGTTCCTTTTCATCATGCCATAGTCGTTAATCCGCAGAACGGCTGGAGTTTATAAGCAAAGACGTTCAATGGAATGACTGTTTCCTGCTCCTCTCTGCACTGTAGGTCTGAGCAGCAGGTTTTAAGTGTCTTGCAGTATTTTGTAAATCCATCAGTGCTGCACTCTCATCTCAGCTCAAGACAGACTATTTTTAAGGTTAACTTGGAGGGGGGGGAAGGTCCTTGGAGCCAGTACTCCTAGGTTCTCTGGGAGGAGAGAGGCGATAGTCACTTATATTTGGGATGAGGCACAAGGTAGGGAAAGGTTGAAACAAAGGAGTACTAGATTTGCCTTTGACACGGTCGATCATGGCCTCCTCCTGGATTCGCTACGCTCCCTTGGTTTCCAGGACACTGTTCTTGACTGGTTCTCTTCATAGCTCTCAAACCACTCCAATGTTTTTATTGTTATTACTTTGCAATCACAAGCACCAGGGTATTAAAATGCTTAGATGTTTGTACACCAATACCAGAAATCTCAAAAGTAAAATTTATTTATTTTTACATTTATTAGCTGCACCCTCATGCCCATGGCATCGTGGGGCAGCTTACAACACACAAAAATAATAAGTTAAAATTACCATAAAACAAAAGATTAAAACATCTAGAAAACCCCTAAAAACACACACACCCAAACTTTTATTCTGCCCCCTCCCTCCTCCGAAGGCCTGGGAGAACAGCCAAGTTTTGCAGGCCCGGTGGATGGCCAGCAGACTTGGGGCCAGACGGGCTTCCTCCGGGCGGGAGTTCCATAATCGCAGCCCGGCCACCGAGAATGCCCTCTCCATTGTGGCCCCCCGCTTTACGCGGGGGACCTTCAAGCAGGCACGCCTGGTGAACCAAAGGGGCTGCTCTGGGGAGCAGAAGGTGAGGCGGTCCCTGAGGTATGAAGGGCCAAGACCGTATAGGGCTTTATAGCCCAAGACCAACACCTTGAATCTGGCTCAGTACTCTATAGGCAGCCAGTGCAGCACGTGGAGCACAGCTGTTATATGCTCCCATCAGCTCGTCCCTGTCAGAAGACAAGCCCCCACGTTCTGCACTAGCTGCAGCCTCTGAACCAGCATCAAGGGAAGGCCCACGTGGAACACATTGCAGTAGTCCAGCCTTGAGGTGATTAAGGCATGGATGAGGGTGGCCAGGTCGGGTCTGGAAATATATGGACGCAGCCTCTACACCAGATACAGCTGGCGGAAGGCAGCCTTAGCCACCATATCCACCAGCTGATCTTGGTGACTGTCTGAATCCAACAACACTTACACACTCCGAACCTGCTGGGCTAGGTGTGGGCGGACCCCCTCTACAAAGGGAGCCGCCACCTCCCTCACCCTACCCACCGCCATCACCTCCGTCTTATCAGGATTGAACTTCAGTCTGCTCTGTTGTAACCACTCCGTCACGGCATCCAAGCATTGCAACAGCACCGACACGTTAGGACCTGGGTCGGTTGAAAAAGAGAGAGGTAAAGCTGGGTGTCATCAGCATATTGACGGCAATAAACGCCAAACCCTCTCATGATCTCCCCCAAGGGCTGCATATATACATTAAACAATAATGGTGACAGAATGGAACCTTGCAGAACGCCACAATCCAGGGCCAGGGGGCTGGAAGACTCCATCCCCAGGACAACGAGCTGGCTTCTCCCCGAGAGGAGTGATTGGAACCATCCAAGGACAGTCCCGTCCAGACCGCCATGGGCTCGCAATCGTCTCAACAGCAGCCCATGGTCCATTGTATCAAAAGCGTCCAAGAGATCTAGCAGGATCAGAAGTGTTGAACATCCTGCATCCATCTCCTGGCGAAGATTGTCCACCAAAGCCACGAGCGCCATCTCAGTGCCGTAGCCAGGGCGGAACCCCAATTGAAATGGGTCACGGAAACCAATGCTGTCAAGATAAGCCTGGGGGTGCAGTGCCACTGCCCAATAACCTTCCCTAAAAAGGGAAGGTTAGAGACAGGTCGGTAGCTGGTGAGTGCATCCACATCCAAGGATGGTTTCTTCAGCAGGGGCCGCACCATAGCCTCCTGGAGACCGGGGGGCAAACTACCCTGCCGAAGGGACGCATTGATTACCCTCGCCAGCATCGTCCTCAATGTCTCTGGAGGCTTTCACCAACCAGGACGGGCATGGATCTAATTCAAAACTGGTGGCCCTAACACACCCCAGGACATCCACATCATTGGCTGGCGTCACGCCCTGAAACTCAGCCCATAAAGATGGACCAGACAGGGCCTCCATCACCTCGTGCTCCACCTCTACTGTCCCTAATCCAATGTTGAAGTTGCTCTGGGTCCGAGTGATCTTGTCTGCAAAGTAGGTGGCAAACGCCTCACAGCGGGCTTGGGACAAGTCCCCGTCAAGACAAAGGGAGGTCGGACTAACCAGCCCCCGCACCACCCCGAAAAGCTCTGCTGGACGCGACTTTGCAGACGCTAGGAGGGCGGCAAAGATTTCTTTGGTGGAATATGGAAAAACCAATGGAACATGGATACCGGAATATATACAGAAGGGACAGTTACTCATACTTGAGTAGTGATGAAACTCTGTATTTGAAGTTATTCAGTTTTTACCGAGTATCTCAGTATTTGACTCGATTTTACCGAGTACTAAGTAACCAAAGAATTCGGTATTCAGTACTTGGACCGACATATGGGGCTTTTCCTGCCCCCATATAAAGGCAATTTGGTACTTGATATTCAGAAAATACTCAGTACTCTTTTATTTTACCAAGTACCGAATAGTGAGTGTTTCCAAGCCAGTCCTTGGAAACTCGGAAATACTCGCAAATAAAATGTTTACTGTTCGTTTCAGCCCCAGGGTGGAGTAGCCCTGTAAATTAAAGACAGAATTGCATCAGATGATACAAATCAAAATCATAGACTCTCCCCTTGAATCACTGGATAGAAATTCCATGTTTAAAAAGGCAACCAGATTGTAGTGGGGCTATACTATCAACCCCTGACCAGGATACAAACAGTGACTAGGATATGCTAAAGGATATTAGGGAGGCTACAAAAGTAGACAGAGCAATAATAATGGGGGATCTTAACTACCCCCACATTGACTAGGAAACGGTCTCCTTGGGATGTGTTCTTCGACACCATAAAGGACTGCTTTCTAGAGGAGCTCATCTTGGAATGCACAAGAAGCTATTTTAGGTTTTGTGCTAATAGGAGCACAGGGTCCAGTAATAGAAGTAAAGTTGGCAGAGCCACTTGCTAATAGTGATCACAATATATTAGATTCAACATGTTAAAGGAGAGAGATTACTGAATAAATCTGCCACAAAAGGCATTTAACTTCAAGAAGAGGAACTATGCCAAGATGAAGAAGTTAGTTAAGGGGAAACTAAAGAGGGGAAGTCATCAGGGTTCAAAGGCCTGCAAGAGACATGGAGATAATTGAAAACTACTCTCTTAGATGCCCAGATTAAATGTATACCACAAATCAAAAAAGAAAGGAAGAGAAACAGACAAATACTTGCATGACTGAAAGTTAAATTAAGGAGTCTATCAGAGTGAAACAACTTTCCTTCAAAAAATGGAAAGATATTCCAAATGAGGTAAATAGGGATTATTATTAGTATTATCAAGCATTTATATGGCGCCAGCAATGTACCTGGCGCTTTACGAAGTAATTGGATAGACACGGTCCCTGCCCTAGGGCTTACAATCTGAGAGACAGCGGGGGGATGGGGAGGGACGAAGGAAGGGGACCAGAGGGAGAGACAAGGAGTGTAACATTCACGAAGATGCGAGGTCCCAGGTGCACGCACTTGTCTTGCTTACATCAATGATGGCTGGCTGGTCCATGTGGTGAGGATATGAGTACGTGAGGATATGAGTACACAGACCAGAGGTAACAGATTGTATTGGATGGAGGGTATCAGCAAGAGTTAGGTGAGGGGCAGAGCAGAGACAGTAGCAAAGAAAGTGCAAAAACCATTATAAAAACAGGCCAAGAGGGAATTTGTGGAACAACTTGCTAAGGATACAAAATCCAATAGCAAAACTTTTTTCTAGTACATCCGAGGGAGGAAGCCTGCTAGAAAAGCAGTTGGTCTGCTAGGTGATCAGGGAACAAAGGAGGCACTCAAGAGTTGATACAGGCATTGCTGAAAAACTAAAATCAGTTCTTTGTATCAGTTCTTACTGCGAAGGAGGTAAATAGGGATTTACCTGGGAAGAGATCTGCACCAGAACCATTTTTTGTTGATGATAATTCCTAAAATTCACCTGAAATTAACGTCATGCCAGAAATTTAACACAGTAGCAAGTCATCCCGGCCAAGTGATATTCCTCCACGGGTACTGAAAGAACTCGTATTTGAAAATGCTGAACTACTACCAGTAAGATGCAACCTTTCACTAAAATCCTCCTGTGTGCCAGAAGATTGGAGATTAGCTAATGTAACGGCAATATTTAAGAATAGGTGTCAGGCTCTGAAGCCAAACCAGTGGAGACCATGGTTAAAAACCAGAATTACTAAGCATATTGGCAAGCATGATTTGATAGATAAAAACCAGAATAGCTTTAGCAAAGGGAACTCATGTCTCACTAATCTATTCACATTTTATGAGAATGTCAACAAGAATATGGATAGGGGTGATTCAGTTGATAAACTATATTTGGATTTTCAAAAAGCATTTGACTCCCTCACCAGAGACTGTCAAGGCAACTAATCATGGGATAAGAGGAAGAGTCCTGTCATGGATTGGTAGTTGGTTAAAAGACAGGAAACAAAGGGTAGGAATATATATGGTCATTTTTCAAGTTGGAGAGAGGATGCTTCAAGGGCCAATACTGGGACCTTTAACCTGTTCATTAATGATCTGGAAAAACACATGAAGAATGAGGTGGCTAAATTTCCAGATGACACCAAAATTTTTTAAAGACCTGGACAGACTGAAGGAACTACAGAGCTTACATGACTAGCGTGAATAGGCAATAAAATGGCAAATGAAGTTCAATGTTGGTAAGTGCAAAGTAATGTACATAGGAGAAAATAATCCTCACTATAAAAACATGAGGCTAGGTTCAAATCTATATTTAACTACTCAGGAGAAGGATCTTCGAGTCACTGTTGATAGTTCCTCGATGACAGTGGCTCAGTGTGCGGCAGCAGTCAAAAAGGCAAACCAAATGCTAGGCATTATTGCAAAAGGAATACAAAATAAAAGAAAAAATATATAAATGTAATAAAAAGATAAAATAAACAAACAAATAATATGACACTATAAATCTTTGGTATGATCCCAGCTTGAATGTGTGCAGTTTCGGTTGCCCCATCTCAAGATAGATATAATGGAACTGGAAAAGGTTCAGAGTAGTGCTGAAACTCGGTTCTCCGAAGTTTCAAGGAATGGCCCCCAAAACTTCGGAACTCAGAAAATCTTCAGCTGAGTACAGGGAAGGTGGCCAGAGGCCAACGCTAGACCCCTGCTCCCCCTTCCCTGGCCCATGCTGGCCAAGGAGAGAATAGGCCAATGCGGGTCAGGAAAGGGGACGAGGGCCTAGCAGAGGGATGAGGGATACAGTAATCGCCCTCCGGAGAGGCTCCGGCGTCACGTAGCTTCCTCCAGACCAGGTAAATTAAAAAATAAAAAACTGGGCATGCTCAGACCTTTCCAGGATTGCATCCACAGCGTCAGCATGCTACGGGCACCATCTTGGAAAGGTCCTTCTGAGCATGCTGTTTAAAAAAACAAACAAAAAAAGCTACAACAACTTACAGTCCGGAGAAAGTGACATCACCGGAGCCCCTCCAGAGGAGTACTCTACCCCCTCAGCCCCTGCTAGGCCCCCCACTCCCTCTTCTCTGGCCCATTCCCTCCCCCCCCAGCTCCCTCTGGCCACCTCCTCGTCCCCCCCACCCTCAGAAACTACTCACAAATATTCACTGAAGGTCCTCGTACCAGCCCGTCCTCGGAACTCAGGCAAATACTCACGAGTAGTTTTTTCACTACTTGATTCAGCCCTCTTTCGGAGAAGGGGAACAAGGATGACAGAGAATGGATTTAATTCCATATGAGGCGGCTCAACAGGTTGGGGCTGTTTAGTTTGAAGAGGCAATTAAGGTGGGATACGGTAGAAGTTTATAAAATACTGAGTGGCATGGAGAAAGTAAATAGCGAACGGTTGTCTGCCCTTTCCCAAAACAAGATAACAAGGAGACACTCTCAGAAGTTAAAATGGCAACAGATTTAAAAACGAACAAAGAGGACTTTTTACACAGAGGATAATACAATTGTGGAACTCATTGTTAGAGGAAACCGCAGCATGACTAGCACCAAAAGGAAATCAAATAAAGCCTTAGAGGATACTCTATCCACTATAATCTACCATAAACGCCTACTAGCTGGGGCTGAAACCCCTGGCTACTAGTGGAGACTAGCTAGCAGGTGATGGGCCACACCTCCATGACCCGTACATGTATTTCTCTTGAGCTACCAGAGCTGACCACTGCCAAAGACAGGATGCTGGGCTCGATGGACCATTGGTTTTATTTATTTTATTTTACAGATTTATATCCCGCCCCCTCCTGCAATGCAGCTCGGGGCGGCTAACAACACCATAAAATATTAAAATTCACTTAAAATATAAATATAAAAACATCCTCTAAAAA
>QEPC01003936.1:590507-614508 GCA_003113815.1 Sphenodon punctatus
GGGGGGGAGGCAAATTACTCTATAGAAAGAACACCTGTCACTCAATGGTGCTAGACATATAAATTCAAGAAACGATCCCAGACCAACCCAGTAATTCACATACAAAGTTATACCTTTTTCCCAAGTCATGTTCAGTATTAGCTTATAGCCATGAAGAATGTGTTTTTAAAATATCAAGATACAAGACAAAAACTGCAGAAACACAGTTCCTGTATTATCTAAACAAAGTCCTAGTCCTTAGAGGTATTGGATACTCCAACTTTGCCATTACTCAAAATATTTTCAAGTACATAAAAGTTCAAACACTCCTAAATGTTACACCTCTCAACATCTCTGGGTATCCCTTAATTTTGAAAATGTACTTTTAAAAAGTTTTAAAGAAAAATATCAATCAATATGCTGATAATACCATGTAGACATCTTCAAAATTTAAAGTGGAAGAAAGGAAAATTGGCCCTAACCTTGTGAATTTCCTTTCTTCCAGAGGTGGTCAGTCAGAACTAAAGTAGCTTGATTCCCGCTTGACCAGCAGGAGGCAGTACAGAGTTTGATGGAGCATGCTCAGTGGGATCAGACCCCATGCAGCTCCAGTCATCCCAAAGTATTTATCTGGAGAACACACACAGGAAGTCCCAAATCTAAAAAGAAAACAAGTTTCATATGTCTTCCCTAACACCCAACCCCTCAAGCTCAGAAAGAGGAGTAAAAGAATAGCTAAAAAATCCCTGTATCTCTGAAAGTAACCTTATGAAGCGGATAATAAACGTGCCAATGAACATCAAAAGAGGGGAGAGAAGTTGGACTCTTCTCCTCTGGAAGAAAGGAAATTCACAAGATAAGGGCCATTTTCTCTCTCTCTCTCTAGAGGATTCCAGATAGTCAGAACTAAAGAGGATTATTTCCAAAGCAGTGCCCCTGAAATGAAAGATGGGACATGCTGTACAGGATGCTACACATCACAGGAAAAGCCTATGGGGAGTTCTGAAGGACCCCCTGCAGTACTCGTCTCCCCAAGACTGCCTCTGTGGATTCTAAAGTATCAATTTTATCATAGTAAATGAAATTATGCAGGGAAGACCAGGCTGTTGCCCTAAGTATGTCTAGCTTTAGTCCTAAAGGCTGCTGAAGTAGAGGCTCCCCTGAGGGAACGGGGTCAAATATTCCGAGGGGGAGTTAACCCTTTGGCTCTGTAAGCCTCCATGATGGCCAAGGTGATCCACGTAGTGATAGCTGACTTTGAAGCTTTCTACCCTTTGCTAGAGGGGACATATGATACAAACAAGGCAGGGGACTGCCTAAAAGAAGAAGTCTTGTGTAAATAGACCTTGAGCGCTATATACACATCCAAGGTGTGCCATAGCTTCTCCAACTTGTGAACTGGACAAGGATAGAAGGAAGGAAAAATAACCTCCTGGGATCTATGAAACCAGGTGTTAACACTGGGAACAAATGAAGGATCTAACCTCAAGACCACTGACTCCTTACAGAAAATACAAAAACTAGGCTCCATAAAGAGGACTCCTAACTCAGAAATCCTCCTAGCAGAGGTAATTGCAATCAAGGTCACTTTTAGAAGGACATAAAATAAAGAGATACCTCTCTAAGAGTTTCAAAAGGAGGATGCATCAGAGCCTTTAAAACTAAATTTAGGTTCCATGAGGCAATCCTATGAACTATAGCCAGAGAAAAGTTTGGAGCCCCTCAAAAACCTTTTAATACAAGGGTGCTCAGATATTTTACAACCCCTAGAAGTAAAAAAAAACAACACTATTCAAGGCTGCCACCTGAAAAGTAAGGGTGTTGGGCTTAAGGCCCTTGTTGAGACCCACATGCAGAAGTTCTAGGATTGAATCCACTCCTGCCTCAGAAGGCACCAATTTTTTACTTTGATACCAGTAACATACACACTCCATGTATGAAGATAAATTTGTTTGGTGGATTTTCTCCTAGCAGACAGCAGGGTGTTTAAAACTACAACCTAATAACCCAGTTGTCCGAGAGCCCTCCTCTCAATTCGTAGAGAAGGGGACCCCTACTACATAGGAAGTTCAGAAGTAGAGGAAGGTGCAGCGGAGAAGTCACTGCCAGAAGAATTAGTGTAGAATAGCTTTCCCTATTTAACTTGGATAGAGTCTTCCTGATTAGCGGGGAGGGAGGGAAGGCATATAGAAGCGCTTCGGGCCAAGGTTGGCTGAGGACGTTGTGAGCCAGAGCCCCATTTGATTGGAATCGGGACATGAAGGCACTTTTGCATTGCAAGGAGCTGCAAAGAGGCCCACCTCTGGGACCCCTAAGGCATGGAAACTTTCTGGAACGCTTTCAAACACAGGGACCACACTCGTGGATCTATTTGTATGTGGCTCAGCCAGTCTGCTTGGATGTTGTTGCAGCCATGGATTAGCAGGGCCTTCAGGGATACTAAGTTGGACTTGGCCCATGTCATCAGGAGGGTTGCCTCCCAGTGGAGACAAAGATCTTGAGCCTCCTTGATGGTTGATGTAAGCCTTGGCTGTAACATTATCCATATATATATATATACACACTAGGATATGATGCCCTCTGATCTCTGGCACCAATTGGAGTAGGGCCAGGTGCACAGCTCTGAGCTCCAACCAGTTGATGTCGCGTCTCTTCTCTTGTATACTTGTATCACTCTCCAATGTGGGTGGGTGCTCCCCAGCCCAGGAGACTTGCATCTGTCTAAATGCAATCTGCTACGGTTCTGACAGAGGAACTCCTACCTGGAACCTTGTCTCGTACAGTCACCATCTCATCTGTTTTTTCAGGTGCTGAAGAATCTGGAACCAAGGATTCCAGCCCTTGATGATCTGTAGCTGAAAAGGTCTCAGCAATGTCTGCAGGGGACAAAGGGGAAATCTCGCAATTGGAGAAGCTGGATGCAGGAGACTAAGAGGCCCTGCAGACTTGTCAGCAATTTCAGCCTGTCGGGATGAGGAATGTAGCTGACATACGAGAGTCTGAATCCTGGTTTGCTTGTCTACTGGATAAAGACAACGTTTACTTTGGTATCCAGAATGGTGTTCCTTTCTCCAGATGGTATCAGCAGACTTGCCCAGACTGAATACAAACCCATGGTCGGATAGGCTATTGTCCTGTCCAGATTCCTTAATGCTCTCTTCCTAGATGGGGAGCAAATTAAGAGATCGTCCAGGTAGGGATATACATGCGTTCCCTCCTGGAGAAGGCTGGCAATCAGGGATATTACTATTTTTGTGCAAGTTCATTGTGTGGAGTCTAGGCCAAACAGGAGGATGTGATACTGCCAGTGCCCCCACGACAGGCACAGTGAAACTACCTTCAATGAGAAGGATGAACTGGCATGTGTCCATAGGCCTCTTTTGGGTCTAGGGAAGTATGTCAGTCTCCTGGGGCCTATAGCCTGGCAGATGGGGGTTCTAGTTTCCATTTGAAATGTCCTGTTTCTGATTTGTTTAATCTTTTAAAATCCAGAACGGCCCTCCAGTTCCACCATTTATTTATTTTATTTTTTTTTGGGGGGGGGGGGACAAGGAAACAGAATGAAGTAAAAGCCTGTACCAAACTCTTCTAGGGGCATGGGTTCTATAGCACCTATCTGATGGAGCCTGGCTATTTCCATTGTCATCGCTGTGTGCTTCTCCCCAGTTTTTCGCAGGGAGGAAACAAAGAAGTCTTGATGACAAATGTTTAACTTGATAACGTAACCTTGAGAAATGGTCTTTTGAATCCAGCTGTCCGAGGTCACAGTTGCCCAACGGCGAGTAAAAAACTGTAGCCTGCCCCTATGGGAGGTGCTCCCTTGGATGCTGGAAGGGGGTAGTCAATGCATTATGTTTGGAGTTGGATGAACTCTGGGATTGCTTGGAGTGAGAGGATCCTTGGAAGCTATGCTGCTTGTTCCAACTCGCTTTCCTCTGAAGTCCCTGATGATAGGAGGAGTCCTTCCTGTTAAGAGGACACTGTAGGGGCAAAAAAACATCTAGGGTTGCATTTTCCAGGGTCTGCTTCTCTGGATTTATCAGCAGCATCTGCCAAAACCTTTTTGAGACAGACATCAAAACGTTTTGCCCCAAAGTAGGAACCTAAGAGGAGCAGGTTCTTAGCTGAATTATCCCCATTCCAGCTTCTCAGCCACAGCCTACACCTGGCTATCACACTGACCCAGATAACCCTAGAAGTCCACTTTAGAATATCAGAGGATGAATCCACTATAAATGCAGTAGCGAGCAACATCCTGGCAGATAGTACCCTCACTCATTGTTTAAACCAACTCAGCAAAGATCTTGCAATAGGAGGTATTAGTGGCCATTCTTAAAACCACAGCTGAAGCCTCAAAGTCCCTATGGAGACTGGATTATATCCCCTTGTCTGGGGCATCTTTTGTGCACACAACTCCCTCAGCTGGAAAAAAAACCCGATCATCTTGCTAGAGGCTGCTGCAGCATCTACCTTTAGAGCCTTAAAGAGGTTATCTTTGTATTTTGAGAATGAGTAGAGGGATTCCTGCACTTTATCCATTCTGAGCACTTTGCCAGTCTCTCTCTACTCTGGCCTAATTAACTTTTCAAAAGCCAAAGGGCTCTTGTTGTATCTTGGGGGGGGGGGGGAAGAGAATGTATTCTGTCATCCTCAGAGTCTGAGAATTGATCCTTCTCAGCCTTCTCTTTCAGTTACAGTGTCTTAGCTATCAACTGAAACATCCCCTCCTTATACTGAATGGGGAACTCTGTCCTGATCTGTCGATTCCTCCAACTGAGGGGAATCTGACCTAGCTGTCTGTCTTTGTGTCGTGATTAGATTGTAAGCTCCATGGAGCAGGGACTGTCTTTATGCTGTGTGTATCTGTACAGCGCTGCGTACAACTACTAGTGCTATAGAAAAAATTAGGAGTTCTTCCAGCGAGGCTACAAACCCCTGAGGGGAGTGCCCTGGGGAATTGGGTCTGATCAAGGATCTGCTGTCCTGCCCCTCTGGGTCACTGTCCCGCACCAAGGGGGAAAGCTATCAGGTCTGTGTCCTTCTTAAAGCTATGTTTCCTAGTTCTGAGATCTCTAGATGGAGAGGCTGAATCTGACAGGATGTCCAATGCTGGACATCCTCAGTGCAGCCCACTTCTACCTCCTTCTCGGAGAGGGAACCAGGCTCTGATGGGGGAGAGGATGCAAGGGGCCTAGTTTAGCATGTTTAGCTGCTGGGCCCTCCCTGCAGCTTTCAATTGTCCCTTAAAATGAAGTCTTCTGGGGGGACTTGCGAGGGGCTGCTTTCAATTCCTGTCCCTTGCCCCTTTCGTCCTCTTGACTCTTCTGGATCTTGTCCAACAAAATAATGTGAAGATCATTATCAAAGGAGAAATTGGATCATTTTACCTACTACTCTGCAGGTTGGGAGTGATCTGCTGCACTGCTGGGGTCTTTCGCACCTTCTGAAAAGCTGAGTGAGCTAGCTGGCGCCATCTTGATTCCCTCCAAGCTGGGCTTCTGCAGGTGCACCTGCCTGGGGCAACTCGGCTGTTTTGACCACTGGAACCCCACCGGGGGACCCAGGTCACTTAAAGAGCAAGAGCACGGACAGTCTATAAGCTTTCTAGCTCTGGGCAGACAAATGGGAGCATCCGCAGAGACTCCCCAAAATACAGAGGCAGTCGTGGGGATACTGCAGGACACCCTGGGTGCAGCCATACCTCGAATCAGTGTGGAATTGCTCCAATGCTGCCTCCTAAGCTGCCTCACATAGAATTAGTGTGAAATTGTTCCAGATCTCTCCCCCCACTCTTCTCTGGTGAAGAAGCTGCTCGGCAAGTTCCACAGCTGCCAAGGCGTCCTCAGCCTCCAGTCAAAAATCCAGCTCCCTAAGCAGAGCCAAAAGGACTCTCCATCCTGTTACATCGCAAGTAGAGATCCAACTGGAGCTGCATGGGGGCTGATCTCATTGAGCATTCCCCATCAAACTCTGTTCTGCCTTCTGCTAGTCAAGCTCCTTTAGTTCCAACCATCTGGAATGCTCTGCAGAGAACCCATCATTTTTGTAAAAAAAAAAAAAAAAACACACAACACCCCCCCCACACACACACAGAGAGTTTAGGTTATTACTAGAAATTGCTCAATTATTTATTTATTTATTTAAGACCATTTAATATCCTGCCCTTCCTACCAAGGCTGCTCGGGGTGGCTTAAAACATATAAAATAAAATATAAAATTTATATAAAATAATCTAAAATAGAAAACAATAGGAGGGGGGGGGGGGGAAGCATCCTCACAAGGGAAGAGGGGAAAGAGAGGGATGCCAAAAACATAAACATGTCAGAAAAACAAATACCATCCCCCTAAAAGTAAATAAAGACCCACCCTTTCCCATCTCCCTCACCAAAGACCCAGCAGAACAGTCAGGTCTTGCAAGGACATCAAAAACAGAAGAGGTCCTGGGCCACTCAGGCCTCTGCTGGGAGCAAGTTCCACAGCCTTGGCGTGGCCACCGAGAATAATCGCCCCCATAATCGCCCCCCAGAAACCCGGGGATCTTCAAGAAGGCCACTCCCGGTCAACCAAGATCATGGGGTATGAGGCAATCAGAAGGTTGCTACCTTGTAAACAAGGTTCTTCGAGATGGCTCCAAACATTCTCACAAATGCCCACCATTCCAGCCCCGCATGGAATTTATATCTTGCAATACAGGTTGGAAGGAACTGTTGGGCATACGCGGGAAGGTGCCTTATCTAGTGTGGGGGCGCGTGAACGTCGCTAAAAATTTGAATATGAGCTTGGTAACTGCCGGTAGGAAAAGGGCACGCATGCGCAACCCATTTGTGAGAATGGGAGGAGCCACTCGAAGAAGAACCTGCAGATACATGGGGCCCAAGCCGTGTAGGGCTTTATAGGCAAGAACTAGCACCTTGAATCGGGCCTGGAAAACTATAGGCAGCCAGTGCAGAGAACGGAGCACCGATGTAATATACTCCTGGTGGCCTGTCCCCAAAAGGAGACGGACCACTGCATTCTGCACCAGCTGCAGCCTCCGAACCATCATCATGGGCAGTCCCACGTAGCACGCGTTACAATAGTCCAGTCTTGAGGTGATGAAAACATGGATGATAGCAGCCAGGTCAGAGTCGGAGATATATGGCCTAAACCATCGCGCCAGATGTAATTGGCAGAAAGTGCTCCTCGCCACCGCTCCAACCTGGGAATCTAAGCAGAGCTGCACATCGAGGAGCACTTCTAGATTCCAAACCTTGGGAACCAACCGGGGGGGGGAGGGCAAGTCCAGTCAATGACGGGGGACATCCCACCCATTGCCTTCCCCACTAGCATCACCCCCGTCTTCTCTGGATTCAGCTTCAGTCAGCTCGCCCTCATCCAGTCCCACACAGCCGCCAAACATCGTGTGAGCACCGAGACTGCGGGGTTCAGGCCAGATGAAGAGAAAGAGAGCAAGAGAGAGCTGGGTGTCATCAGCATATTGATGACACTGAACTCCAGAGCTCCTTACAGCCTCACCCAACAGTTGCATATTTCATGTTGAGCAGGAGAGGCGACAGAATGGAACCCTGCGGGAATCCACCCGAGAGGTTCCGGGGAGATGAAAAATAATCCCCAACCACCACCAATTTATAGAAGAGAAGATTGCAAAATTAGATCTATAACAACCAGTAAAATTGTTGGAAAGCTAATATTTGTTTAAAGATGCAAAAGCTAGTCTGACAACTTGAAATGAGCTATTAGCTCTTGCTTTTATAATAGTAGCTAAAACTATCCTGGCAAGATAGCTGGCTTGCAGGTTCAGCATAAGATAAAAGTATTTTAAATAATAAAACATTCAGAACTTGCTATAGGAGTAATACTTACTGGTCTCAAGTGGCTGCTGGGAAGGTTGAAAGCATCTGCTATAGCACATGCCATTTCATACTTGGTCATCTGTTCATTACCAGACCAGTGGAATGTTCCTTTTATTGATGGATCCTAGGAAGAATACACACAGATGAAGTCAGGCTCTTCTGTGCTGTATCTATTTTTGCAAAGCAGATTAGGGAAAAAAAAAAAAAAAACCAAGTAAGTACAGGCGGATATTCACCTGAAATGCTATCTTGAAACAACTCAATGACATTTTTTAGAATGCCTAAAATATTTTAATTTAGTCTGCATACAGAAGACTGAGTAGGTCAGGGAACTCAGAAGCATGACTGGCCTAGTCCGGACTCATACTGGCTCAATTTTTATCTATTAGGCCTTTGCTTAAATCCACCTCTTGCCCTTGTGGGCATTCTAAACTAAGTTACCTTTACAATGAAAACTGAAGGTTACAACCCTCATTTTTAAATACTTATTGCTTGCTGACGAAATGCACTTTTAATAAGGCGGCCACATGAGCAATCCAGAGGTGTTTTATCATCTGTGCCATGTTTAAAAGAACATTCAGACATCTTGAAATGCAAACTCAGTGAACAAATGCAAGAGAACACTTTGGCACATCTTAAGCTTTGAGTACATTTTCCCCCTCTTTGATTATGTGTTGAAAAAATTAACCCACATTAAAGCCACTCTTCTTATAGACAGAGTGGATTTTTCTGTATTAGCTTAACTATGTGCCTAAACGCAGTGTCCACACAAAGATGTAATACAGGTTAATGTTATGTATTAAATATGGATTAATGACAACAGAAAAACTGCACTGCGCGTGCTCACGCAGTTAAGAAAGTTTACACATTAGGTTGCTTTCTCTTAATCTAAACTTTGCTGTCTAGGCCTCTAGCAACTTTCACACAAAGTTGTATTGAGCTAATGACACCAAGCTCCAACAGTTTAATCAATGCTTCCTCACAGATTTAAGCACCCAAATGCATCACGACTTCCAGAGTTGAAGTTTTAAATACATGGAATAGGAAATGATTCCCGTTATTTATTTAGTACATGCCTCCTCAGTTGGAGCAAGTCTGTCCATAGCAGTAGTAGCGCCAGTTGGGCACCAAGTAGCCCAACTTAGTAGTGCCAGTTGGGCACCAATATCATTTTGCACATCTACATTTGCTCCTCTACAAGTTCTGAGTTGCTGGTTTTGTGCAACAAGGTTTGAGGAGGGAAGAAGTTTCAGAAAAGTTCTTAAGTGCTCACAGGTTTGTCTGAAATCCTTCCGCTACTATACATTTGTACAATGCTCATTGTCACATGATCTGCACATATGGCATAAATTAATATGGGTTCGCTATGGAATCTATCCGAAAGCTCATCACCAGTTCTCTACATGCCAGATGGATTCCCTTTGTGTGAATAATCTTTTGTGGGAAAGCTGAAGGGATGGCATTTTCTCTTGAATACACAAAAAAGTCATAGCCTTTTAATCCCCTGTGCATAAACAGAGGTTCATTTCTTTCAGCTTTCGTCATGCAGTTGCACGTGCTATTATTCCCGAGTTACACACAAGTCATCGGAAGAGAGACGGTTATTGAAATGGGGTAGGCCTAGCCCAAATATTACACTGAATTTGATCTGTCAGTGATAACCGTGCATGCACAAAATAAGTCAATTTTTAATAGTCGAAGCATGACCATGTATGGAAATTCCCACCTGCATTCTCTTCTCGGTTAGCTGTCGACAAACACGAGCTACATCCTTGACATGGGTAGGAAACCTCTGCTGCCAGTGGTCCATATTGGCCGATTTGTTACTGAACTGCACTTTATCAAACAGAATGGTCACAGCACTCTCGTCCAGTTTTTCAACCTCTCCATATAAAATAGGAATTCTAAGTACTGCTGCACCTAAACAAAAAGAAAGGGGGGGGGGGTAAGAGAGGGGGATTTTAAAATTGGGGCAACTAACAACAATTTAATTCACAAAAGTTAATTTCAAAGGGGCTTTAGAAAAATTAGAGAAAATAAATTACATGCCTAAAAAAGGTTAACTGGGGCACAACCTAATTACCGATCACTTTTAGCCCATGTAGTTGTTTTAAGTGTTGGTCTTTTTGTGTTTTGGACAAAACTGATATTACATAGTAGGTCAACTGTGCCGATTACAGCGGAAGGTATTTACAGGGTGCGAAATCTGCAGACATCTGGGAGCCACTGGTGCCCAGAAAGCTAGGCTGGCGACTGCTTCAGGGGCAAGCATGGTTTACTATCAGGATAAAGTCTGGCGATTGAGTTTGTTTTTTGCTCCCGGAGTTCGATCTGAATTTCATGCCCTGGTATTTATATGCTTAAGACATTTCTACACAGTCAATACTTTCATATACAAATGCTAACCAACTGCTATTTAGGTTTTTTGGTTTAGAATGCAAGGAGGGAAAGAAGGAGAAAGTCACTACATCTGTCTCAACGCCTTCAGCATGGGGTGGGGGGGGGTGGGGGAGAGAATTCCTGGACTTTCTCCCATAGCACTTTAAAATGGCAGGATGGGCAGGCCCCGATTCTTCCACAAAATTTTAAAATAAGTTCCGTGGGAGTCTGAGGGCCTCAGGGTCTGATTTTGCAGGTCCCTGCCCCCTACCCCCACCCCTCTCCGTAACAGGCTGGATTGGGTGGGTGGGGGTTGCCTTCCCTACATACCCTCCCCAGTATGCATAGACCCAGGCTTCATTGGGGCCGCCAGAGGTTGCTTCCCTGCTCCCTCCCCAGCCCAGCAACTCATCCCGTGGTGGCAACTTCCCTGGCTGAGACCCCTGTGCTCCTTTTTGCCACTTCCCAGCCCCGCCCAACAGGGACTCTCAACGTGGTGTGGCCAGATTATGTCATCAGGCTGCACTGCCCTGGAAGGCCCCATTGGGTGGGGCCAGAAGGCACACACAGGAGGGCCAGCCAGGGAAGCTGTCGCTATCAGGTAACTTGCTGGGCTGGAGGGGGAGAAGCAAGCTCTGGCAGCCCCCACCCCTCTCAGGAGCCCCTAAATTCACTCCATCCCCTCTTCCCAGCATTCATTTCCTGCCCCGCTTCTCCCACACACACACACAGCCTGAACACAAAATCGAGCATGTTTGTTCAAAGGAATGCTCAAAGATCAGATGTTTGAAAAGTCTGTCCTCTAAAGAAGGAGGCACCTTGTCAACAATAACCTTGGCTTACAAAAAAAATCAATCAATTAAGGCTACGTTTTGCTTTTGCTTTTCTATAACAGAAATCACACTTACAACAGAATGCCATTATCAAACAAAGGATCACAGATATTGCTCGGAAGGATGACTCGGCTAATAATCACCAGTCAAAGCTAGCCCCATGGTATTGGATTCTTAAGGTGACCCCGATCATAGAAAGCTATTTAGTTCAATGACAAAGTCCCCCCCATTACAAAGGTTGTACACTCTAGCCCAATTCCAATTGTTTGACACTGCAGTCAGCCAAGGTTGCTATAAAAATTCCCTACAGCCACAGGCTGTGTCCATGTGGATCTGGGCAGGCTATGCATCTAGTCCACACTTTTTTTGACTGCCAGTTTTATGGCGAGTTGAGGGCCCAATTGTTAGAACCATTACTCCAAAAGAAAGAGTTTCTCCCAATACTGCAAAATTTAGAGTTTCTTCTACCTTCTAATGATTTCTTAATTTTTAAGTCATAGCTATTTTCATTTTTTAAAATGTTCTAAATACAGAAATATTTTAGTTAGCTTCTAAATGTTTTTACTTATTCAGGCTCTCTTTACTGTCTTATATGCTATTTTGTTTCTATTGTACTTATTTGTATTCTTTATTTTGTTATAGCTAATCACTAAACAAACATTTACCTACCTACCTACCTACTTTATTATTGACTTTCTTTTGCTCTTCAACGTCCCAATGCAGAATGCATACTACCCAAGTAGCAAAAGAGGGAAATAATGTTGGTGCAATTAAGATAATACTACAGAGAAACAAAGTGTGGTGTTAGGTGAAAAGACCGGAACTAATATGACAAATGGCTGAAATCTTTAAAGTCTTAAAAAGTACCTGTTTGGAAAGGGCAAGAACTAATGCAGTACCTTGTATTCTACCAACAAAAACACTTTAAAAATGTGAATGTATGAGACAGAGCCCTCCTGAGCGACACCTCTTAAAACATTAAGCAAGTCAATCCCCCCCCCCCCCAAAAGAAAACAACAACATTTAGCACCAAGCTTCTACAAAAGCTAATGACAAAGGTTTGTCAACAATCATGTCAGGAGAGGAAAACTAAAAAACAAACTGCAGCAAGGCTACATTTGTACTATTATTTCATTAAGATGTGACTAATGTAGAATGACTATTTATAACTTAAGTTTATGAAAAAAGATCTACACAAGCTTGATTGCTGCTCACAGTGGTCAAAATTAATGTGGCCCATAAAATAAATTTGCAGTTTACTAAAAACTACTGCATCCGTATCTTATAAAAGTTTACCAATTGCTGTACTGATCCGGAAGAGGGGACAAAATGTGCAATTCAGGTGTGATACCAAATAGGCTGGAAGCTCTGAATACCTGCTACAAGATTAAGAGTACAGGGAGCTAAGGAAGCTAGAACTAGAGAGAGAACTTGTAGAAAAGAGTGCAATCAGACTGCCAGGGAGATGCTAAAAGATACTGAGAAGATTTGGCCCATCTCCATATTCTATGACTTTATGGTTCTCTTAATAGGAGTCTAACTGAAAAGCCACCAAAAGCGAAGTTGCATTCTTACCTTCATTATTCTCCAGGACTGCTCTCTCCCCATCTAGTTTAGTTTTGCCATAGAAATTTAGGGGGTTTGGAGCATCGCCTTCTTTATAAGGAGGATTTGTTCCGTCAAACACATAGTCTGTGCTAATGTAAATCAGAAATGCTCCAACTGCAGCTGAGATAAAGTGTGGGGAGAAAAAAAGAGTAAGAACTAGCCTTTTCAATTAAGAAAAAACATGCTATAATGATGGCACTGGAAAAACTTCCTGTACTCCCTGCAAATCCACTATAACTCCTATCTTCACTTTGAAACTTTATATATATATATATAAATAAATAAATAAATATAATGTTTAGTCCCCCCCAGGTCTATTCACAACTCCCCTTTATTTCTCACCTCATTCATTCCTTTTACCCTCTCACCACATCATAATCCCACCCACCCACCCTTTACCTAAGCTATACGGCTTCACAAGGCAGAAACCCTTGACCTATTTTTAAATGGTGTAATATACTACCCATACTTATTCCACAGTAAAAACTCTACCTAGTATAAGCTACTGCTGCTGCATCATGGCAAAAAGTGAACACATGTCCAGGTTTTTTTTTTACCTGCTTCTTTTGCTAAGTTTCCTGAAGCAGCTACATTGAGCTGAGTAGCAGCATCTGGTTGACTGTCTACAACATCTGGCCTTCTCTCGGCAGCACAATGCACTATCACATGAGGCTAGAAGTTAAAGACCTATTTTTAATGAGGAAAGAATAAAGACAAGCAACTGTGCCCTCCCCATAGAAATCAAGCCCCTCACCCAGACGGCCTCAAATATGGTTTGGTTGTAGAAATGACCCACAATAACTGAATTATCTTTTGTGAAAACTTGATGAACCTCCCTGGAAAATGGAATAGGTTAACAATGTTTCAAGATTTTACAAATACACAAAAAGGTCTTGTTCAATAATTATATAGTCAAAAGTCTCAATAGCTACCACCTTCTCCAGGGATGGGGAACCTCTTCTCTCCCACAAGACACTTTGAAATTTGGTACAAGTTTCATGGGCTGGACAGGAATGACGGAGGAAGGAGGGCCCAGATCATGGATCCATTCCCTATCCTTGAGTGCATGCCTTCATCTCTGCTCCCTTCCCCCCGAGTTCACTTTCAGTGCTTGAAACGTGGGAACTAGATCTGTGGCCCAAATCCAGGAATCGGAAAAGAGCCAAATAAAAAACTAACCATGGGCCAGATTTGGTCCACGGGCTGGAGGTACCCCACCACTGTCTTATACCACGGTTATGCAAATTCTCAATTCAAGCACGCAAGAAGATATGGAGGATCTTACTTGATGTCCTGCCATACACAGTGGTTACAGAACTACAGTGACTGGAACAGTAATAGTTCTTACAACTAATAAAACTGTTTACATGTGTTCTGTAACTTTGGCACAAGGAAACCTTGGTGTAGCACTGCTTTAATACAGCATCTTTTAACTTAATTTCTGTAAAATTAAGAATTATTTGAGTTTAAAAGTCAAAGACAGTCCGATTGTTTTGCCTGGGAAAATTATAAAGAAATTTGCGTGCGCGTGCGCACACGCACACAAAATAGCTGATGTGCTTGTCAAGAGCAGCCAGAAATCTACTCTCTTGGGAAACCAATAGCCAGTGTAGGCATGAGAATGGTGCAGTGTAAGAAATCAAACAAAATTATAAAATGGAATACTTGGAAGTCGTCTGCTTTCACTTTCCCTCCACAATTTTCACCTGAAAATCCTGGATGATGTCACGGATGGCAGCAGGATCTAGAAGATTCACTTGTTCAAACTTGGGTCGAGCTCTACTGTATCCACAACCCACAGCATGCCAATTATTTTCTTTAAATTCCTTATACACAGCTCTGCCAAGCAGCCCAGTGGCACCAGTAATCAAAATACGTCTATTGGGGATATCGACATCCTCCTGGGGGGGGAAAACAAAGTATTTTCATTCCTCCCTTGTACCTCAATTTCATATTTTAAGAATTCAGTGCAAACATAACTAGTGCCGTCAAACTATTCTTCCAAAATTGAGTTGCTCTTCTCATTGATCTGAAGAGTTTGACATTCAAGTGCTGCTTGGTAAGGTCTGAAAAGTGGAAAGACTAAGAAAGAATGGGTATTTGCAGATGTTACGAGATCACACTCAACCACAGACAATCCCATGGTGGGGAATGGTCCTGCAACATCTGTTAGATGCCCACCAGATGTTCACCACAGTGGACCTCCGGCGGGAATCAAAATAACCACGCTTTTGAGGATGGTCCAGGGACCATCTCTGAAAGCGTGGTCAAAGTGATTCCTGCCAGGGGTGAACACCCGGTGGGAATCACTTTTTGCCCCCAACAGACGTGACGTTACCACGCTCAACCACGGCGGGATTCACTGTGGTTCAGCATGGTAACGTCTCGTCTGGCCTCTGACCACGGCCCGGAATCGGCGGCCATGCTCACCGCCGATTCCAGGCCGTGCGGGGGGGCAGGCGGGTGGCGCAGCCGCATTGGCCGCTGCGCCCGTCCGTCTCCCGGAGGGCGGGCGGCCTCAGGAGCGTGGGGGAGCAGGGCTGTGCGGCTGCACGTTGTGCCATGCAGCCCCTCCGACCCCCCAGATTCGCCACTGGGATCGGCCGGCACGTCTGCTGGCTGTGACGGTTCGATTCCAGCGGGGAATCAAAAGGGTGATTCCGTGACGGGGCCAATGAGGCCCTGTCACTGTACATTGTCATTGTACCCAATATAAAAGTTTATTCCTGTACTTCAAAAATATCAGGGATGGGACTGCAGGAGGAATTTCAGTTTTGGTTTTTTTGGTTCTGGTTCATCTTGATTTTCATATTTCATTTTGGTTTCATTTTTTCTGCATTTATTTTTTCCCCTCCATTTCTTTTCTCATTGACTTAAATGGAATTTTCTCCCACTGAGTCAGTGAGAACAAACAGGAAAAATATCAATGTAAAAATATAAATTAAAAAAAATGGAACATGAACTGAAGAACAGCAGCAATTTTGGTCTAGTTTTAAAACCAAAACAGCCATTTTGGTTCTATCCGAAACTGAACTTTCCACCCCTTAAAGGATATGTTTCTTCCTCCTTTTAGAGGTAAACAAATAAAGACTACATTATCAGACAAGGACAAGATTTTCAGACATCTTCTCATAGCAACTGAACAACTGGAACTTCCAGGTTGTAAGCATTTTAGAAAATCTGATCCCAGACCTGGGAAGTTATTGTCTCATAAGCCTTAATTATTAGACTCTTGTGCCCAGGCAGAAACTCTTTAACTGTAACAAGGCTCGTCTGCCCTAAAGTAGGGATGAGTACTAAAACACAAAAAGCAAACAACTATTTATTTATTTAAAATTCTTGCTACCCTCTCCCACCTGCCGCAGGCAGCTCACGGTAGCTTACAATCAACAACAACAACTAAAAACAAGACATAAAAAGGAGGATAATAACCTACATCCACCCCATCATCCTTCTCCCCTGCCAAATGCCTGGTGGAACAGTTAGGTCTTACTTCTTCGAAAGGAGGGGAGGTCTGGGGCCAACTGGGCCTCAACTGGGAGTGAGTTCCACAGCCACGGTGCAGCCACCGAGAATGCCCTCTCCTGTGTGGCCCTCTGGCAGATTCAAGGGACCTCGAGCCGGACACCCCCAGATCACCGCAGGGGTCAATCCAGAATCCGGGGGGTGAGGCGGTCCCGCAAATTGGTAGGGCCTAGGTCGTTTAGGGCTTTATAGGCCAAGACCAACACCTTGAATCGGACCTGGAAAACTACCAGTAGTCAGTGCAGAGAACAAAACACTGGCGTAATATGCTCCTGGCAACCATACCCACCAGAAGACGGGCCGCCACATTCTGCACCAGCTGCAATTTCTGAGCCATCACCATGGGTAGCCCCACATAGAGCGCATTACAATAGTCCAGCCTAGAGGTGATGAAAGCACGGATGATGGTAGCCAGGTCAGCATTTGAAATATACGGCCAAAGCTGTCGCACCAGATGTAATTGGCAAAAGGCACGCCTCGCCACAGCCTCCACCTAGACATCCAGATGGAGCTGCGAATCAAGGAGCACCCCCAGCCTCCGAACCTGAGACACTAATGGAGGGCAGGCCCCATCAATGACGGGGGCCGCCACCTCCATCGTCTTACTTACCAACATCACCTGCGTCTTGTCAGGATTCAGCCTCAGTCGATTAGCCCTCATCCAGTCCCCCAAAGCCGTCAGACACCAAGTAAGTACCGAGACTACTGGGCCTGGGTCAGTTGAAAATGAGGTGGGTGTCATCAGCATATTGAGGACACCACACACCAAACCTCCTAATCACTTCACCGAGTGGCTGCATATACAGATTGACCAGGAGAGGGGACAAAATAGAACCCTGCACGACTCCACACAAGAGGTCTCGGTGTGATGAAAAATAATCCCCGAGCACCACTTGCTAAATTCATCCGGCCAGGAAGGAGCTGAACCATTCCAAGACAGTCCCGACCACCTCAGCACAATCCCGCAGGCGCGTCACCAACATCTCATGATCAGCAGTATCAAATGCAGCTGACAGATCTAACAAAATCAACAGGGTCGAACAACACTGATCCCATTCCCGGAGAAGATGATCAACCAAAGCCACAAGTGCAGTCTCAGTGCCATACGCCCGAATGAAATCCAGACTTAGAGGGATTAAGAAAACTGGCACGGTCAAGGTGCCCCTGCAGCTTTCGGGTCACTACCTGTTCAATAACCTTCCCTAAAAAGGGACGGTTAGGCACAGGCCAATAGCTGGGAAGGGAGTCAACATCAAGCGATGGTTTCCTGAGCAGAGGCCGCACAACCGCCTCCTTCAGACAGCCTGGCACTTTGCCTCCCGAAGGGAGGCACTGACCCCAGCCAGCAACGGCCCCATTGTCTCCCGGCAGGCCTTAACCAGCCAGGACGGGCACGGATCCAGTTCACAAGAGGTGGCCCTAACAGCCCCCAGGACATCCACCGCATCAGCGGGTATCACCGACTGAAATGGATTCCATAAAATCAGACAAGGTGAGGCTGCCATAACCTCCGATTCTCCTAGTGTAATAAGTGTGGCATCGAAATCCTGGTGAATACGAGCAATTTTATCCACAAAATAATCCACAAAAATGTCACAGCGTGCTGTAGATGACTCTACTCCCAGGTGGAGGGAGGCCAGACTGACCAGACCCCTCACCACCCAGAAAAGCTACGCTGAATGGGATTTTGCAGATGCTAGGAGGGCTATTTAGAAGTTATTCAGTCCATTTCAGCAAAATAATCTGTGTTTTGTTGCTCTGCCTTTCACAGATAACAGAAATGAGCGACCAGTTGTGACCAGGAAAACAAAAACAGAGATATTTTCAGTTTCGCCGTAGAAAAGGAATAGCACAGAATTCTTAATTTCCAACTGAAAACCATTGAAAGTTTAACATCTGAAAGCAAATGTTTTCCACCTCATAAGTGGTGATACAGAGCAGAAGACACAACATTACTCTTCAGCATCCACCTCTGCAGACACACATGATGTTCCCTAGTGGTGGTATGAACACTTACCAGAATTCAAAATGACAGCCCCAGGAGTGATCACCCCCAGCTTTATTCTTCTGCATTAGAAACGCATGAGCACCTGCAGGGACATGGGGAATGCCTTCAGATCGATGCAGCGTTCCTTGCGAGTATAAGGAACACTGCATCTGTCCAAAATCAGAAAAACAATTTGCAACCATAGGGAATAGAAGCTTACATTTTGCCAAAACAGACAACTTGTGCTTGCAGATGTTCTGTACTTTCTTGTGAGATTCGGTCTCATGTGAAAATTGCAGTTATGGGAGATCAACATGGGCTGTAGCGCATGCCCATGTTGATTTCTCACGGTGTGTTAAAAGTGGGAGGTCCGCTGTAAGATACAGCAGACAGGTGTTCACGTGTGGGTGCTGCCTGTGTAAAAAGGGCCATTAAATAGCATTAGGAAGAGAATGGATACTCCAGGTGTAACAGAGCAGTAGATTGCAAATCTTATAATTGTGGCACTTCTGGACTACTTACATCTCTAATATTTTGTCTGATGAGGAAAGGTAAGAGGCGGCAGCATAACACCGTAATGCACGGTTTAAAATACTTCTTGCTACATTCAAATTTCATAAAGTTAAAGTTATAAAACTTCATAAAATTAAGATTGTGGTTACACAGTTAAAAGTAATCTTGTTGCTGCCATGACTGTTAGACATACTTCAAAGTGCCAGAACAGTGCCAGGCAACTTCCATTCCAGACTAAATTTAAAGGGTAGATTCAGCTATGGAATAAAGCACCATGAAGATACATCTAACTGTTCTGGAAGTTTAATGTTCACCGAGGACAGATGTCAAATATTTCTGAAGCCTAAACTAGGGTCTGGACTGTTACTTAACAGTGAAATCTAAAATAAATGAGATCAGAAGAACTTCAAATGGGAGGACTACGTCTTGGGAGATAAAAAAAATGAATAAGCAATGACAGAAAGAAAGACGAAAAGCGGAATATTTAAGAAGCATAATCCATTTCTCTGAAGACACTCAATGAATGTAATTTAAAACTTCCCCCTTCTCACCCTCAGATGAAGTATTTCAGCTTTCACATTAGCCTATTATAAAAACCTTAGTTGAAAATTATCTAGACCAGAAGGAATTCAGAATCTAACAACATGGCATGACAATGATGAAGTCCACTGTTTAAATATCAGTGCTACTATGGCCTGCTGGAGACAGCACATACATAGGAAGGTGGATACGAATTTCCTATGCAACATGACAACAAAAAGCCAATGTACTTTTGAAATATAAATCCACAGAAAGCAAAGCCAGGAACTGTTGGCCCTTGTGTGTCACTGACAAGACTACATCATTCATTTCCCAAGACAATCCCTAGAATACTTCATTCAGTTCCCAGCCATTACAGTCACAATCGTGTTACTGCAAAAAGACAGCAAAAACCCTGCTGGCTAATTCTTTCCAAGGGAATCATTAAAACATCGCCAACAAGAAGATCCTTCTACACGAACTCTAAACGTCTTTGATGGGTCTAAGGAAGAATATGCTCCGTTAGATCATTTTAACTTCTATTGATATGGTCATAAAAAGCTTAAAGGTAAAATTCCCTGTCAATGTTGAAAGTTCGGGGTGAGGAAGGGTTGGCAACTATGCAAATGGAATTATATCAATTTATTATTGATATACTTTGTAGTAATACTTTGTGGCTCAATATGTTATAACAGTGAACAACTAAATAAATATATATAAATAAAAGAGCAAAAAATGAAAAGAGAAAAAAACAGACAGTCTTAAGAGGTTTCAAATGTATTATCCAAAAACTATAAAGCACAGAAATCATTCATAAAGGTTTGCATTAATACTATCACAGGATGAGTATGAAACATTCAAATGACAAAACAAGTTAGCAATAGGGTCAATAAATAAAAGTAAAATAAAATAAAAAAACCAAACACACACACTTGTACTACAGCAAGAGCCCAGCCTAGATGCAACTCTTCTTTCAAGGGCAGAAGTTTAAAAAGGAGGACTTACACAGGGAATGTCCTGTTCTGGTTCTGAAGAGTTCATTTCTAGACAAAGCTACAGAGCCGTATTGTGATGAAATAAAAAAAGGTAGCCAGATCAATTATCTAAACTCTGATTACGTCTCTTGTTGTAACCTAGGTACTGATCTGGAAAGGTAATTAGGAATTAAGACAAAGCTCAATATAAATTAAGATGACTCAGATTTTGTAACTATCGTCCTTATAGACCAACAGCAGCTCACTTGTGCAGGCAAAGAACTCTTTGTATGGCGGTCTGTTTGCAAGTCTGTGTGAAGGTTCTGGCCCTAGTTATACAGAGAAGATTTCATTAACTAGACACTCTCCTTTCTCTCTCAAAAAAATGTCTTAATCTAGATCTAAACGATCAAATCACATCCTCTCTTCCGCCTCCTGAAGATTGTATTTCTATTTCAAGGCAATCAAATTCAGAAGGAATTGATATTACTAAATCAAAACATTAAAACGGAAGTAGCCGTATTTTATTCTGTTAAACTTCTTATCTCCGACTGCTACACAGGAAGCAGAATACACGTTCTAAGATTATGGTAGATTAAAGCAATTATTTTTACTGGGTGCAGGAAGCTGAAGAGGACTTTTTGATGAACTGAATTATACAAAGTGACTCGCTCTTACATGGCGTGGGTCAAACTGGCCCTGGGTTTTTTTCCATTTAAAACGAACGAACACCACAGGCACTGGCGAGCAGTGCAATCTGAGTTACATCTGTTGGACCCAAACCCAAGTTACTGGCTCTTTCAGGAACATTTGCCTCAAGGATGCAGGAAATTTTGTTTGGTTTGATTCTGCCAAGAGCAGCAGCTTGAAAAGGAGCAGCTTCAAGATAGGGAGTGCCCTTAGCTGATCCAGGGCAGGATGGATGCGCTTGGGGTATGCCTAGGAGTACAGTTGCCATATATGCAATTTTTTTCCAGAACACTTATGAAAAATGCATGCTGCAGGGCCTGCAGTGGCACCATAGCCCAATAACTGCCTTAGGCACCACTGCAGGCCCTGCAACATGTATTTTTCATAAGTGTCAAAACATTTTGCCTATTTTTCAGGACACTTATGAAAAATACATGCTGCAGGGTCCGGCTTAAGGTGCCACTGCAGGCCCTGCAGTATGTATTTTTCATAAGTATCCTGAAAAAAACTGCATATATATATATATATATAGAGAGAGAGCAACCTTACTTGGGAGGGAGCGCAGGGTTATTGGCTCCCACAGACACAAAGAGGCGGAGCAGCAGGGAGGCGCTGCGAAGCGGGGGGTCTCGAGGCCCCGGGGGTGGGAACGGGCGCGCGTATCGGGCTGACTGCTCCAGTGCAGCCGGGGTGGAGACCACACGCTTCCTCCCCACGTTCTCACCTCCACGACCTGGCAGCGCCCCGGCGCGAAGCGGATCTTGAGCTTCTTCTCCCGGCCAACCATCCCCGAGGCCTCGGCTCCAGCTAGCAGCTCCCCTGGGTCCTTCCTTAAACCCAGTCCCCTCCCCTCGCCGCCGTGACGGGGAACGGGCACGCAGCCAGAGCGCTCGGCGGCCCGATGAGGGAAGCGCGCGCCGAACACGTGAGAGTGCGGCCTGCCCGTTCATTGGCCGCCTCAGAAAGGGACCCATTGGCCGGGAGAGAAACTGCTGCGCGTGCCGAGTATCTTAAAAGGGCAACAGCCGCTGGGCTGGCCCGGAAGGAGCCCCTCGCAGGGGTAGTCCCCGCTCTGCCAATTGTTTTAAAGGAACGCTTATGAAAAATACATGGTGCCGGGCTGCATTGGCGACACTGCAGGCCCTGCACCATGTATTTTTCGTAAGTGTTCCTTTAAAAATGGGCCTAGTGGGCAAGCCTAGGGGGTAACTGACCCCAGGTTAATCGGGCATAAACTTGCTCCTGTGGCTGCTCTTATCCCAGGGGTTAAATTACATCTCAGGGAGTGGAAACTAATGAGACTGATTCCCTGAATGCCTAATTGGGGGTTAAATGACTAAAGTCACATAAATGACTTTAACCACTAAGTAAACTCACCTTTGCTAAATTGGCCACAAATAAATCCGACTTCCTGTGAACAGGCTGCTTTAAAGACCCCCTGTGGCGGCGCCTGCGCAGCAGAGCCCGCACGGGACTTGGTGGGCGGAGCCAGAAAAGCACGCGCGAGGCGCACGGCCGTTGGGCGCCAGGTCAGCAAGAAGGCAGACGCACCTGCCTTCTCTCCTGCAGAGCTAGCTGCGTAGGAGGGCCTACGCAGCAGGACAGAGCCTGAGGGTCTGACCGGAGACCCAGAGACTGAACCCCTCAGCGGGGATAAGGACTTGGGTGATACACCCACTGTATATAGTTGATACCCTGCCGGGTGAATAAACAGAGTTGAAGAAGCTCGTGGTCTGTGAGTAGTTGGGCTAGTAGCCCGCAGCCCCTCGTGCCCTAGGCTCCCAGGGGTCTAGCCAGGGAGAACCCCCCACCTGGGGAGCCGGGCATCACACACACACACCCCATGTTATATTCACAGGATCCGGAAGCCACCACACACATTGAAAACAGTATCATAAGAGCTGGTACCCGAGAGGTGCAAAATGTTCATCATGGGCAAATTACTGGTTATTTACTATGGGGTAAAAGTCCTTTCTTTCATCTGCTTCTGCACAGTTGTGACTGATCTCCTACTCCATGTTATTTAGTTCTATTTATTTCTACAATTTATACCCCGCCCCTCCTGAACACAGCTCGGGGCGGCTTCCAACACTGTTATGGAATAGAATAGAAGTGGCCACATGACACAAAATGTTTGCCCGTGCGTAACTTACTCCTGGGTAAATGTGTGTCATGTGGCCACTTCTATTCCGTAACATACTAGTATTACTATTAATCATTTCAATTCTATAGCAGTACTAGGCACACGCAGCGCTTTACTGTCACAGATATTCACCCCTGTACAGAAGCAGCTAAAAGAAAGGATCTTGTCCTGGGTAAAATGCAGGGGTAAACCTTTCATGTGTACAAACCCCAAGTGAGAACGCACCCCTCTGCTCCCCAATAAAAGATATAAAATGAAGGGGCAAGAGAATCTTTTTACATGCCTTATAGTGTCTTAGCTTTTGAGTAAGATTTTGAAGCTTTTCTCTGCAGCCACAAAGACGAAAATATTTTAGCCACAAATCAGTGGGACTTACTACTCATGATTGTAGCTTTCCCTCCTTAAAAACAAAAGCTCTGTCTCCGTTTCAGGCGGGATCTTTACAGCAGGTCCAAAGTTCCAATCCTGATAGTACTTGTGCAAACACTGAAAACGCTTATCTTCAGTCAGGTGTTAGCATGGCGCATCTTCGCCGCAGTCGGCGGTCGTATGGCCGCCCCGCAGCGCCGCCCGCACCCCCCCAGCACGGGCCAACAGACCTGCAAAACCCCGGAGGCGTGGCCAGCCTCCGTGACGAACAGGGGGAATCCCCGCAGAGCAGCCCACATCCGGCAACAAACCTAGGGCCGCCGCCGCCGCTGCCGACGCAGGGGGCGGGGCCTGAGCCAGTTCGGCGTTCCCAACGCCTCCTGGCGCGTAAACAGGGCGGAGCCTGTCCTACATAAACCGGCGCCGCATGCTGGGCGGCGCCGGTGATCTGAAACTGGCCCCTGGTGCGAATCTTGAGGAGTACTTCCTGTTCCTGTCTGAATCCTTCCCGAGCAGTATTCCCTCCCTGCGTGGCTGGACGGAGGTTGGCTGTCTGTGGTCGTGGTGAGTGTTTCCTTGTGTTCCTGTGGAGTGAGTGAGTGTGTGAGTGAGTGCGTGAGAGTGTGCGT
>QEPC01003936.1:614744-628839 GCA_003113815.1 Sphenodon punctatus
ACGTCTCCACTGCATGTCTGTTGTGTTCCCCCAGCCCATGTTCTCTCTGATTGCCCCCGGGCGGTGGTCACGATCCTGTCACTTCTGTTGGGGCCGCACGTGTCACCACAGCCCGCAGTGAATCCGTTCACACCGAGGTGGGATTCACTGTGGTGAATTGGAACGCGTCACTTCTGAAATCACCCTCTGGCTCCTGCTTCCCATCCTTCTGCTCCCCCCGCTTCTCCTTTTTCCTTTTTTTTTTTTGCTACCTCATGCTTTTAAACACCACCCCACCCCCACCCCCCGCAATGTCAAGAACAGTACTCCTTCCTGCACAAGCACATATACCCCTGGGTGTTTTACCCCCCAGTTTGAGAACCACTGCGCTAGACAGTGTTACTCTGCATTTAAACTAGGAGAAAGGAGTTTAGGGTAGGCTTAGAGTGACTTACCACTAAACTCAACCACCTTTTCCGGTGAAAACGAAACCCGAGTGCAATAAGGATGCTTAGTGGAGCCCAAGTCAAGCCTTCTCTTCAAGTGATATCTGTGGGTTCTGTGCCTATGAACTAATAGGCTGTTAAACATGAAGGCATGATGATTCTGCCAAAACCAGTTCCCCTTCTTGGTGCACACAGCTCCCATTTTTAACAGCAGCTGTGATCCTAAAGATGCTTGTGCTGGCAGAGCCCCATTGAAGTCAACGAGATTCTGCTGGCACAATTGCCTTTAAGATTCAATCAGCTAAAGATGACCTATTTATGCTCCTGGTGAAATTGTCACCAGGTTGGGGTGACAAAGCGAGAATAGAGAGTACCCTTTTGGGTATCAGTCTGAAGATAACCAACAGGGCCTATGAGCCCATAACTAGAATGTTGGTACAGAGGCCAGCAGTAGACTGAATGACACGAGGGCAATTTCTTCACACTAGGAAACTGAAAGGAAAATCCTGGAATATATGTCTATGAGGGATAAGGGGGTGGGGAGGAATGTCTCCTGATGTCCCCCATTAGTTACGGGTCTATCCTACAGTCCCCACCCCCAACAGCATCATCAATTTGCAGGTAGGCCATAGTGCTAGCATCTGCTGTGCTTCCTTTAACCCCAGGAACATATTTTTCACATCCTATATAAATCAAGTTTGATAACTGAATGTTCATCTTAAAATCATAAGCACAATGATGAGGATTTCAGGGATGCCCAATTAACCAAGTGTTCCTACATCATAATCCATACAAGCATAAAGACAAATTTATGTTTAAATTTAAACAGAGTTTAGACACAGGAGTCTGCATTCCACAGAAAACACTCTTTAAAAACATCATGTTTAAAGGCTGCTCAAACCATTTACTACAGAAAGTAAGCAATTTGAGGGCTGTGGCTGAAGGTTTCAAAATGATAGAATCAAGTGTTAGAAAGTGCTGAAATTAAAACTGCCCGTGCTAGCCTAGTTCGGCTTTTCATATGTATCAGACATCTTTTAGATGATCATTTTCCCTACAAGACCTCCTCACCTCACAATTAGATGATACAGCATTGTGTCATGAATTAAGATGGGTGTCCCTAGCAAGTTTTTATTTTTGTTTGCAGGAGGGGGATGGGGGCAATTGCCCCAGACCACGCACATGGAGAGGGATCAACATGGCAAACAGTACCACAGAGAGAAAAAAAAAAAAACTTAGGGAAGGAGCACCTCCGAGTTCTAAAAAGGCACTGGGTGTCTCTTTCATCCTGCCTGCATTATGAATATCATCTTTTCCTAAAAGGAACAAGGTACTGAGACTGTTTTGAAAACGATGTGTATTTCTTTACATTTACCGCTGAACGGTGACATTATTTAGCAGGTCCCTCTCTTGCTATTCTTGTCTGACAAGTTTGTTTTTACTGCAGACAAGATCAAAAAGAGAAAAAGTGTTCCATCACAAAAGAGACATTTGGGGTATTTTCAGATGCAACAGGTTTTTCGCCTGCCACGCCTAAACCCACCCACCCCAGGGTGGGGTGGGCCCCACTGACCCGCAAACTGGAGAGGTCAGGGAGAGGGCAGAAGACATGCGGACATGAGTCTGAACACCCACACGCAACCCTGCCTCTGGGTGGGTGCAGCAACCTCTTAGGCCGCCACGCCTGCCCGGAACTGTTCTGACCATGAGCCAGGGTTAGGTGAAGCGGGTCATCAGACGTGATGGCACGCTCTACCATGGTCCAGGGTCACCTACCCCGGACCATGGCAGGGCTTACGATGGGATGTGTGCTAGCCAGGAGCCCAGAGCACATCCCAAGATAGCCCTGCTATGGTCTGGGGTATTGTCTGCCCTGGCCCATGGTGAACATCTGGCGGGGTTGGATCAGATGTGACACCCCGGCCCGTGGTCACGCTAGGGTAAGCAGTAGGTTAAAATGGCTCTCCAGCATTTTACTTCTGTCACTGATGTAAACTGGTAAGGTATAGCTTTCCTAGTAATGAGTACAAGAATGACACTCCCAGAGAGTGAGGAGGAGAGGAAGATGATGGTTGAAGGCTAGTCAGGGCCCGTTTCATTCACTGGGATGGCAGGGGATACAGAAAAAATAGGATGAGAAGTGTAATCCTTGGAAATGGGTGAATACAGTAACTTTGCTTGTGTAAGCAGAACAATTGAGAATTTCAAAGGGTATAAAAGCATGTCCTTATTTGTCTTTCCAAATGTACCTATTTATAACTTTCTATATGGGGAGGTATGAATTCCACAAGCGTTAGAAGTATCAAGTATCTTTTCTAGCCCTTGCTGGAATCAGTAACATTGCCTTTATTCCACTCCTATCAATTTACATCACAATTATTGCTTAAAATTAGTTCTCAGAAGGAAACAGCTGGATATTCTCTTCTTAACGCAGGTGGAGGGTGGGACAAGGAAGCAAATTAATCCGCCTTCAGGCTCCAGGCTAGATCAGGAACAGATTAGTTCTTTCAGACTCAAAACAAAAGTAAATTTGATTATACATCATCAGTGAACATTGACTCTAAACAAAAGATGCCTCAGCAAACAAGATGAAAGTCTGGAAACAGATTCTTAAATGGTGTTTCATGTAAAATGTAGACCCAGATGCATAAATGCCAAGTTATGCTATTTCCAAGAGTCCCACTCCTACAAATACTGAGAATCGTGAGCTGAACATTCTGAAATCTGAAAATGCAAGTCTCTCGACAGAGATAATCAGCATCTGGAAGAATGGGCTCAACAGTCAGCACCGTACAAAACATTTCAGATAATTGGGAGCCGTGCACACATGCCACCAGTTCTGAAGTTACTGACAGCAACTCCTTTGGATTGACTTTATGTTTCTCTCTCAGCACACTGCCCAGACCGTGCTAATTATAATAAACTTCTAAAATATAGATCTGCTTTTTCCCTTGTTCATCGCCTCATTGGAAAAAAAAATGGGAGTTTGTTGCTCTCTGTCCCAAAATTTAAAGCTGAGGCAGGAAAAAAAATAAATGTATTCTGACTTTGGTCGCAACTAGCTTGCACTGGCTGCTGTGCTTTGGAGATCATGACTTTTACTGAATTCCCACATTTACATAGGTTCCGAGTCTCTCCTCCAGACTCCTTCCTCCCCGGAAAGATTCTGTTTAAATGCTTCGGGTTTGTAATTTGTAGGAATTGTGAAAGTTCAGTCCTAGAACATTGTAAACCAGATGGATCTATTGGTTATTTTTAAGTCCCTTTGTTTTCAATTTAAACTGATTTTTACCAAAAACTTCCCAGATTTTACTAAAGCTATTATTCGGTTTTTACTTATTTTCATTGTTAAGTACATGTGGGGCTGCCCTTCATGACTGCTTGGAAGCTGCAGCTAGAGCAGAATGCTCCTTCCAGGGGTGGCGCATCGGGAACACATTACAACAGCATTCCAAAGGCTGTGCTGGCTCCACATAGCTTTCTGGGCACAATTCAAGGTGCTGGTTTTGACCTTCAAATCCCTAAATGGTCTGGGCCCCACATATCTGAATGATTGCCTGTCCTTCCATGTCCAATTGCGGTCCTTACAATCAGCTGGGAGCACCTCCCCGTGGATACAATCTGTTAGCCTTGTTCATACGACAGCGTCGCAGGGGGGCATTCTTGCCCCAGTGATATGAACTCCCTTCCCCCACAGGTTTGCTTGAGTGCGAGCGTCTTTTGGGGACAATGTAAGACTTTTCTGTTTGAAAAGGCATTTGGTGGGTGGGGACAGGAGACTGGAGTAGGGTTTGCTGGGTGGATTTGGGGTAGAGGTGGGAATGGGGAGGTGGTTTGTTTGTTTTAGTTTCAGTGTTTTTGTGGTTTGTAAGCCACCCTGAGCCTCTGGGAAGGATAACATATCCATTTAAATAAACAAACAGATTTATTAGAAAGTACATTGCATTAGATGTGTTATGTTAATAATAAATTAATCTATGTATATGTGTAAAGCTGCCTGTTGAAGTAGACATTCAATGTAGTGGAAGATATACGTACACACCCATAATACATACTCAGAGGTGCATGTATATCTGTACATACTGATGAATCTCATGCCCACCACGTACACATTTCATGCCATTGGCAGTTAACAATTTTAAGATTTGTCACACTAATGTAAACCCCGCCCCCCTCATCTCCCTCTAAGTGGCACAGGGACTCAGAACTGGTACGTGCCACCCTACCACCTGGGGTTGTTCCTGCCTCCCTGGCAGAGGGGTTTAGGGGCCCTGGACTTGGGTTACTTTACTTTTGTTTGGAATATCCTGGAAAGGGGGGGATCCTAAGTAACCTAGGCATTTGGGGTTTCAGTGCTTCTACCCTGGGGAAGTCATTGCCAAAAAGGGGGGCAAATTAAGGACTCCCACCCATGGATTTCACTACTGTTAGGAATAGGAACCTCAGAGACCACTACTGACAAGCAATTTAACAAAAGAAACATAGGGGGGTGGGGGGGTTACCCCGGACATTTTGTGATTTACACAAAAACACTAAAACAAACTGATGTGTTTATATAGTAAAATAATTTGGCCCCATTATTCAGTGTAAATGTTTACAGGCTAATGGTTTCAAATCACCAACAGTAAATTGTATATTCAAAGGAAAAGTTTTTATTAGGAGATTAGAGATATTGATTTCTTAAACTGGTATATAGTGTTTTGCGTGGTATATAGTAGGAGGTGGCATATAGTGTTTTGTGTCCCGTTTCAGGTCTACAGCAAACCACATTAAATTCCATTTATCAAAGCATTAATCTACATAATATTTTTTGCTGTCTTTCCATCCACCAAATAAACCCCAGTATTAACACAGAAAAATTCTAAGAAATTTTTGCACTGATTTTCACCCATTTTCTTGTTGTTGTAACACTGAAACATCCAGGGAAAATGAAGGGAAATAAAAAATTAAAAACCTGAAAAAACCCTAGTTATTTTTAATTCTACTTTTTGTGATTTTTTTTTAGAAAACAGAATAACTTTGGTAAAAACATGTTTATTCCAGCTTAAGTTATAACATCGCTTTGCAGAGTTCTGAACTTCACAGTAAGGTTCTGCTTCAGCAAACTCTTATGCATACACTAACTTAACTGAATGCATGCACATAGCCAAATGGACTTCAGTTACGTAAATTAGTAAAGTCACACGTTCCATAAACATTTGTTGCTTAACAAAGATACCTATGGGTCTCTATCTACAACAACAAAAAAGTTAGAGGAGGACTCAGTCTTTGCTACTTCTGCTAAAACAAATTAGAACAACCTGAAGCAAAGTAATTTGCCAAGGCGAGATTTCCATTAGCTTTCACCAAGGCTAATTTTACTCATACTGTTTGCCATATATTATGAGCAAATAATTTTTTTAAATGAGAGCCTTTAAAATCCTCCCTAGACTTTATTAAACTGACAAGAAAAATGTATGTAAGCTATATTTAAAAAGCACATTTTAAATTTCAGATTATGGTGGGCAGCAAACCAAGAACAGCTGAAAGATAAATATACATGCTTAATGTACTATCCAATCCATCTACCACTTCTGACACTTTCAAAGGCTAAAGAGATTCTTTTGATGTGTCTCCCCACCCCTAAAAATCTTGTCTTTATCCCGTTACTAATATTTCTATACTAATATTGAACATACAAGTCTGATGATCTGATTGCACGTAAGAAAGGAAGAAACATATTGCAGAACAAAAACATCAATGGAAAACAAAAGGCAAGCAAGCAAGCAAAGCCTAAACATTATTCACACAAGCAATTAACTGTGGTGACAGTGGCTGGGGTGATTCAAATTCTATAACCTGACTTGCTCCAAGGGTATTTCTTTGCTGAATGACAGGCCCTGAAATTTATAAAAATGAAAGTTATTCTCTCCTTTAGAATCACAAAATCTGCACACATGCAATTCCTCTTTTTTAAAATGAATAATAAAGCACATGGATAAATTCAGAAAACCTCTTTGAAATTCAGAAACTATATGATCAGAAAACCACAAGACCTTAAGGTTCCAATGCCATTTCTTGTATTAGAAAATATATTTTTCCTCTTCAACATTAAAGAAGATGCACGTTTTCTAAGGCCTTGGTCTTCAAACTACTAACTCTGAAGTAGCCCCCAACGAGTCAACCAGACTACTTGAAAAGAGTATAAGGAGGCTTGTTATCAAACTATGTGTGACCCAGGAAAGACATGCTGACAAGTTGGCATATTATATTAATTATTATTATTTATTATTATTATTATTATAAGCATTTATATATAGCACCAGAAGTGTACCTGGTGCTTTACAGAGAATAAAATTAATAAAATTAATTCGACAATGACCTTTTTACATGCACACGAAGTACGTCTCTTCAAATCATTCTTGTAATTTGAGCTCTAATTTATTTTTAACAAATATGTAAATAGAATTTCCTACTCAGTTCACGTTGTTGTATGCAAGTTTCCAATTTGTTTCTTTGGAACATCAGACACAGCGGGAGAGCTAGGCAATTTCAGCGCGCATTACAATCACTTAAAGAAAAGTCAATCAGATAGAAGGCGAAGCTGAGCGATTACCATTTCACTTTGCAGCCTTGGGTACTCGAAAGGCAATCCAGTTAATAAAGACTTTATCTCCCCACTCCTCGGTTATTCCATCTAAGTATTTGCTGATTTGCTGAGCTGCTTAGTAAATAATATTTAACCTTACCTGCTCCATTTCCACCAATATTTCAGGCATTGTCCCTTACAAACTACAAAGAAAACAAGTAATCGATCATCAGACAGCTCTTCCGAGGCCTGTCTGTCCTTTGTCTGTCTTTGCCTGTGGACTAGAGTACATGGATTGGGAGAAGAGATAGCCGAGTTGACCTCTGAAATCTAAATGCTAATTCAGACCCTAGATCACGTGCATCTTCCGGGGCTATCTTGTTGGGTATCACCATCTATTCCAGTCTCTGGGAACGGGTTTAAGAGGCCCCCCGGCGGGGGATTTAAATTTTGGTTCCATCAAGGGTTGTGTAATAGCACGATCGTGGTGTGCCCAGAAATCCCTGAAAGGAGCAGCTTCCTGTTAGAACCATATGCAATTTCCCTTCTGCCCTGTGCAGGAAACATTTGGTGGGCTGGGAACTTTCTTATTTTTAACCATAGAGCCTCAGACATCCCATTCTACACGGCAATTAACTGGCTCCATATGTCAAAATTCTCAATTGCTTTTCAGCTGCACAGTGCTATCAAACAGTTTGCGCGGAGCTTGAATGTAGCTCTGGGGCTACAATCACATAACTAGCTAGATACTTAAAGGGTCGGGGGGAGAGAAGAGGGATTTTCACAGACTTAAAAAAATTGTATTAAAAGGTTAAGTTGCAGGATGCAGCTGGTGTACTGTGCGGTTAATCAAAAAAGTTGAACTCAGAAAACAAGGTTTAACAATCATGTTAATGCCCTCACGTGCACTTGTGAGGGGAATCATCGGGATGTCAGTCTGCCTGTCCCAGAGTAAGCGCAGAGCTGCACTGACGCTCCGTTATAAGAACAGCAACCACAGCAAAAGATAACTTAAAATTGGGTACTGCAAAAATGCAGGGTTACAATGTTCCATTAGAAAAGTGGGAGAAATGGCTCGTGTGAATGCACTGCATCAGTCTCCACATATTATGTTGGCCATGCCAGGGCAACCAATGTGATGGTACTAATACTAACTGCAATGTCATCCCATCAAACCGCTCTCCCACAGGATGACATTATAGGGAGACATGCATATTTCCAAGCAAACGTTAATTCTACTCTATGTATGCTGCCATCCTACTGCTGCTGGTTCCGTGTGCGTGTAAATGCCCTCCCCTCGCAAGTCTTAGAGGGACGCTTTCGGGGTGTACCTTTTGCCGATCGTTTATGCCCTGCTGACCAGATCATCGCTGAAACCGTGGGGCATATGATACTAAGCTGTCATCGTTATAATAGGGCTAGGATTAAATTTCTGGCCTGGCATTTGGATAAGTATCCAGGACACTCCGAGGTATTCATTCTGAGCTCCCTACTGAATAACCCTAAGGTTCAGGTAATAGAGGCCATTGCAGACTTCCTTAGCCAGATGGCCAAAGATAGGGAAAATTTCCTGGATTTTAAAGCCCCCTCGCTAGGGCATGCTCACAAGGCATAGAGGGGGGGTTCTTATTGGTGTGTTTCAGAGAATTTGACTGCTTCTTTTATTATTTTTTAGAGAATCTATTCATGTATATTTTTGTTAATGTGTATTTATGTTTAAACTGAGAGACAATTTATGGACAAAGATGTGTGTTCTCTTTGTTTGTATGTTGACTGTTATATATGCAACGGTCGAAGACCACGCAATAAATTGATTGAGTGATTGATACTGCTGCTGAGCACCTGGAGAACTGGGGAGGCCAGCCTTCACAGCAGAACTCCTGCCACAAATCTGGGAGCCATCAGTAAAACCAATGAAGCCACGCAGGGAAAAAGTGAAATTGCAACCACAACGCGAGTGACATCTCTTCCCATCTCTCTATGGTAGGTTGTCTGACGAATGCCTGGTGGCACAATGCTGACATGAGCAGAGTTTATTACGGTCCATGTTGTCAGCTGCTCCACGAGTCTGCCGAGAAGCTTCCTGGATTTGTTTTAGGTGGCAAACTCCTCCCATTTTTGCTCCATGGCTTAGTCCTGAGTTTGAGCAAATACTTAGACATAACATTTGCCCCTACGTTAGGCAACTGGAACGGTAGCAATTGTCACATGTCAAGACAGCCACTGTGGAAGTGAGTTCCCATGGTAATATCAAAAACCCAACCTGTAAAGATAGCATCTGTTTTTCATGGGTATTTAGTGTTAGTGACTGAACCGAATTATCTTTATGTAAGCCCTATGCAATACACTAGACTGGCAGAAGGCACCATGGATACAGTACTAGTGATTTCGCCTTCTCCTCCTCTTCTGCTCTTCGTAGAGTGCAGTCTTGAGCACACTGAAATCAATGGAGTTTAACCACTAGCTCGAATGCTCTCAGGATTGCACCCATGCAGTGGGCCTTATTTCTATATTAAAGATGTGGGGAATTCCCAGCGCACAGGCCAAATCTGGCCCACAACTGATTTTTATTTGGCCCCTTCCAATTGTTGGATAAGGCCTATGGATCCAGTTCCTGCATGCAGGAGCATTCTCAGGGAAAGAGGAGCAGACATGACAGCATGCACTCAAGGTTAGGGGATGGATCCACGGTCTAGACTTTTGCCCAATTCTCACACCCATTAGACACACCCTCCCAACTATTTTGGGCCACTGACCTTGTACTCATTCTCAAAGTAACCAGCAACAGGGAGAATGAGCATCTTTTTTCACACAACCATCTCATTTTCAGCACACGAGAACAGCAGGTTACTTACACCTGCACAACTGTTTTTGTGCATCCAGGTCCCTGGAAACAAAGAGCAGCTATAAACACGCTCAGTTGGACCCATTAACACCTTTGTAGCTACACTTAAGGGTGTATCATCATTCTGACAGCTGGATAAGAATGCTTTATTCCTCAGCACCCACAGAAGTGCTGCCAAGCATGTGCATCTGGGACCTCCCATCTTGTTGTTACACCCCTTGTCTCTCCCCCATCTCAGATTGTAAGCCCTAGGGCATGAACTGTGTCTATTCCATTATTTTGTAAAGCGCCAGGTACGTTGCTTGTGCTATATAAATGCTTGCTAATAATAATAATTAATAAGACAAAATTTGCCCTGGATACTTCAAGGAAAACTTGAGTTTTCTATGCCAGTTTTAAAGTGGTAAGAATAGGGTATTTTTAAAATACCCATTTCTTATATGTCTGAGGAGGGTTAGTCCCTATAGTCAAATCTAAAACATATATATATATATATAAAGCTTTTATTGTATCATTATTAATCATACATCCACAACATCCAGACAAAATATCTCAGTATAAACCAAACAGAACTTTGAAAATCCAATACAAATTCCACACAGCAGCATTTAAGAGTTCCTCTCTCAGTCCACTTGTAAAAGATCAGCGTTCTCTTTCAGGGCTAGTATTTGAAAAGTTGTTCAATGTCTCTGCTCCTGACATGCTTGTCTTCCAGAATGCAGATGATAGGGAGCCAGATGTCTTCAAATATCTTCTCTTTGCCATGAACCCTCGCGTGCAGCTTTTCTAGGCTAAACAGATACCAGATTCTTTGCTCCCACATATCAAGTGAAAGATCTTTATTTGCTTTCCAATTTCTTATGATAATGTTTATCGCTGCCAAGAACAGCACTTTGCAAGATTTCTGATATCTGCTCACCTGTTTGACCTCCGGGAAAAGTCCCAACAGACATATCTCAGGCTTAAATGGTACCACCTCCCCCATCATTTTTTCTGCAATCATCCAGACTTTACTCCAAAATACCTTGACTATATCACACTCCCACCAGCAGTGAATATAAGTCCCTTCTTTTCCACAGCCCCTCCAACATAGGCCTTTGCCAATCTTATCTCCAAATTTAAAACGGTCGGGTGTCAGATAAAATCTGGTGGTAAGTTTGATCTGAACCTCTTTCACCTCCATAGAGTATGCACAGGTGTTCATATGGTGCCAGATTCTTTTTTCGTCCTTTTCCTCTAGAGGAATAGCTAAGTCCCTTCTCCACTTTTCCATATATAAAATCCGGTTGCAATAAAAGATTCTTTTAAGTTCTTTATAAATTTTTCCCAGCCTTCCTGCAGATTTATTTTTCTCATAAAGAATCTTCTCTATCTTAAGAGGTTCTCTACCAAATTCCTTCTTATTTGGCCCTGCCGAACTAACACTCCTTAATTGTAAAAACTGAAAACTATCCACTTTACATTTCATCATTGTTTCTAATTTTTCCAAACTTAAAAATTTCCCTTGCACAAAAAGCTGTTTCATCTTACATAGCCCCCCCTCTTTCAACATGATTCTTAGGTCTGATGCCTCAGTTGCACCTACATTTCAGGATATAGAAACTAGTTTGCCAAAGTCCCCAAATTTTGACAATTTGAATGACTTGTTAGAAGAAACTATATCATTGGTCTCTCAACCCCATAATAATTCTTGCCATATGATAGGTGACCAGTGTCCCTTAACAGGCGGATTGGCTAATAGATTAATAAGTCAAGTGAGTAGGGTTCTGGAATCGTTGGAGGCTCAGACAGTTCTTCTCCATGCTATTAAAGGACCTTGTAAATGATATTAGGCAGGGTAGGTTTAATTGTGCCGCAACTCTGCATATGCAAAGTGAATCACATACGCGGGCATCCCGGTCTATAAACTCATCCCGGGCATCCCGGTCTATAAACCCATAGGAATCCCCTTGAGGCAGGATCTACCTAATAAACCCCCAGTAAATAAGGATATAGGTCATACCCGGGAGAGCCATTTAGGATTGACTATAAACTACAAGGCACTTTCCGTCCGGGTTGTCCCTTTGCCAGATGGAACTTTTCCGACTTGGAACTCTAAATTTACCATTCAGAAGCACTTGCAGGATGTCCTTCGGGTTTATGTACCACTATGGAAAATTGCCCATTATCAGAAGCTTCCATCCCTTCATAATTTGCAGAGGGTAATTGCCCATTTTTGTTGCCCTAGGCTAGTAGCCAATTTATTGGATCATTTTGATCTATTTCAATCAATGGGGGGTTATACTTGGGGAGGTCTATTCTGACCCCACTGAACCCACTATTCATTCCTTGCCATTTAGGAGATGGGAAGGATCTTTCCTCCCCCCGCAGGGTTATCATCAGAGTATGGGTAGCTCCGCATTAAAAACTAGGCAAACTCAAGTTCTTTTTGCCTCAAGAAAGCGTAGGGCCAGCCAGGAGGCGGGGCATTCTTTACCTCAGTTAGGAATGAAGCGTGCTCCTCCCTAGGCTGGCACAGAGAGGGGTATCACCTCTACAGAGATGATAGAGGGAGATTTGGTTGGTAGTGCCCTCTGTGAAGATCTAAGGAAAGAAATGGATAGGGGATTGCAGGAGGGCCAGGGAAATCAAACCTTTATGCTTGGTGATGCATCAGAGGGAGTAGAGTTATTGTAGGACACCACTTGTGGATGATGCCCCCCTGACTACTCAACTAACCATGGTAGATTGACTGAGGAGGGGGTTTAGCTCCCCCCCTCACTCTGCTCTTGGAACATTGCAGGGTGGCAGACTCATAGGGGGGATTTGGAGTTTGTAAAATATCTTGAAGCCTTTCATACACGTTTATTGCAAGAAACCTGGGCTATAAGTGCAGTAGACCTCGATGGATATGATAGCTATTCGCTCCCTCCTGGGGATTCCAAGGGAAGGGGACATGGATTGCAGATATGGAAGATTATTTGGCACAGTCGGGCTTCTCTCGGGATTATATTGCCCTAAAAGGAGCTTTTCAGGTCCAATCTGAATTATTCCAGCATATCCGTGATGTCGAGAGACAACGAAATATTGCCATTATAAGTAATACTCCCTTTTTAAGAGATTATTTTAACCTCATACCAGATTATCATGAGGAAATGGCAGCCTACCTGATGCAGTTGCATTCAGTTAGAGCGAGATATTTGTTTATTACTGCACATTTAAATTGGCTCCCTACCAAAATTTTGGAGGGTAGGATTGCCAGAGTGAAGTATGCGGAGAGATTATGTCCTTTCGACATGCAAACAACTGAAACTGCGGAGCATATTTTAATAGAATGTCAGTTATATAACAAACCCCGAAGGTGCTACCTGGCTTCTTTCTTGAATCATCTTTCGGGAAAGTCAAACCATGCCCAAATTTTATTGGCAAGTAGGGATTTGAAAGTAATCAAAGCAGTGGCAAGTTTCCTAATAGTAGCTTTTGAAATTAGAGGGAAATTTGTCAAATTTCAGAATATTGATATCAATAATATAATTTCATGGTATGCAATTGAGTGGCTTTTAGATCCAGGTGGGATGACGGGATGATGGGTTATTATGCCATAGGGATTTTGATAGGATGTGTTTGGGCTGAATTGTCAATGCTGACCCCTAAAGACTAGGCAACAAATGTCTATTTTAATGAGATAATATGTGCTAAATGTTGATGTAAACTTGTCTGAACAAAATGAGTTTTTGGTTGAGAATTTATTAGATGGCATAGCTATGTATTTAATAGATTTGCAATGGCCTTTGGCTAAGCATCATAAATAAAAATTTGATTGATTGACCCTTGTCCAGCCCTGCCTGTAGAAACTCCAATATCTGGGCAATGGAGGGGCTACAGGGGTCTAGGCCTCTGTCCAGGGCCCATAGACCAAACATTTTCCAGGTTGCCCTGTATGATCTCCTTGTAGCCGGTCTTCTGGCTGCCAAGAGGGTCTTAAGTACTGACCCCAAATAACCCCTTTTTTGGAGGGCTAGACTTTCAATTTCCATGCTGTCAGTCTTAGCGCCCTGAGGTTCTCGTGGAGTAGGGGCCCCTGGGAGAGAAGATCCTCCCCCAAGGGCAGAAGAAAAGGTTCTTCCAGACTCAGCTCCCTGTGTTGCGATTTAATTGTATGTAATATACTATGAGAATTAATATACTGGAACCAATGACCATATTTGAAAATGCATGTAACTATTGTACCAAAGCTCTGAATTATCTGTACTGATCCAGTAGGCAGGATCTCTAGAA
>QEPC01003936.1:635444-646357 GCA_003113815.1 Sphenodon punctatus
AATGGATTAGGAATAGGAAGGAACAAAAACTGCTGGGAGAGAGGGAGCCTTCTGAAACGCCTGCTGTTCAGGAACAGTGACTAGCTCAGAAGGAATTGGGAAGGGGTGAGGCAATCAGTTTTGTTTCTTGCTGCACCCGCCTCACCGCAAGTCCCATTGGCTCCGTGCAGCCTAGCCCATGGCCAATCGCAGACTGTGAAGCCTGTGGTCTGAGGCGAAAAGGGATGGTGATTCGACAGGCTGGCTGCTACTCCAAGCCTCTCTACCCCTGGTGGCTGGAAGTCTGCTCCTCAGCTGACTCCCCCCTCCCTGCTACGTTTGACCTTCCAGTGACACCATGTTTTTGTTGTTTTACCCATCCGAACTGTTCGGTTATTTTGGCGTTTGGAATTGAGTTTGGTTCGGTTTTGGTTGTCCGAAGAGGCCAAACTCTGAACTTCCAAACCGCGTTCACCCATCCCTATCTATACATTACGTAAGTGTTGTGCACGCACAGCGTAGAACACCACTGTGTGTTGGGTATTTTAGCCATTAGCCTCCAAGTCCAATAGTAAGGACGTCAGTTATAGAAAATTATATACGTTTGAATAGTTGGCCAGGGACATACATTTTGTATTTTTGGGGGCAATGTGAGACAAGTCCAGGAAGAGCTTCATGACGAAAGGCAAGGAAATAAAATCAAAGTCATTTGCAGTCAAGAGCTTCAGTATGTATGTACAAAACACTTTTATTCCTTCTGCTAAATGTAAAGCTATTGAAAACGAGTAGCTTCTTGAACTTATTACTTGTACTGACTAGGTGATCGTATAATCCAGCAAATTTTAAGTGATCATTTTTGGGGTTTTGTCCTTTACTAAATTTCAAAACGTGAGTTACATTTAACAGTGTCCCAGGGTCTTGTAATGCAACTATCTTTAAAAGCATGCTGGTATCTATGGCTTCCTACAGAATGCATTATAAGATAGCACAATTACTTTAAGCCTGCACTTGACTTTAAAAAGTAAAACTAAAAACTTTCCTTCAGACTGTAGCAACACCTGTCATAGATAGCATTACTGTTCCCAAAGTTTAAGATAAAATGTACAAATGGTCCCTTGAATTTTCACTGTAGACTTGGCTTCTCCAGCACATTAACAGGTTCCTCTCAAACCCAACAGCAGTTCAGATTTTGTTTCTGTTCCCTGTAATAGAAAAGATGGAGATTCTTGAGAGTGTCATTACTACTGTAGAGGATCAGCCACTCGAGGGCTTGCATTTGTAGAATAATGCATACTGCAGCTTGCTATGGTGCCATCAAGACAACAAATCCCTGAAATGGAGTTACAGGTTTGGCAGTTCCCTTGAACCACCACATGAAGTGAGCAGTTGAGGATTCAATATTCACTTGAATATTTATTTAGATTTATATCCTGCCCTATCCTCAAAGGCTCAGGGTGGTTCGCAAACACACAAAATACAAATGTAAAATAAATTAAACACCCCACAACACTAAAAACACCCCATCGCCCTCCCCCAATCTATCCCTGCCCATTGAATGCCTGGCCAAATAAAAAGGTATTACATGGACTCCAGAAGACATTCAAACTAAGGCTAAGGCAAGCCTCCAAGGGATATGTAGATCATAGGTATAGAACCTTGCTTCAGTGTGGGTTGCCTCAATGTCCATCCTTACCTTCTTTTAAAGGAGTTTTGGGGAAAACATTTTCTTTGCTATCATGTTGAAAAGCCTTGGAAGGATCAAATCGTTTGATGCCCTGCATTTCATGCAGTTCTTCCTGGAGGTCTCTGTGAGCTTGTTTTTCCTTTGCTAACTGAGTGCGTAGCTTTGAAACCTCCTGAATTAGGAAACACATTTTAGTTTGAGTCTAATGAGATTAAAGCATCACAGCACATGGCTCAGTTGTGTATACAAAAATGGTATTGCTTTAAGTTAATTAAGCAGTGTGATTTGGTGTAGAACAGTGGTTCTCAAAGTTTTTGAACAATGCTTCCTTTGCAGTGGAGGCCCCTACACACCTCCCTCTCTTTCTTGTCCCACTTTATCGTTTCCTCTCTCACACCTTTGTTCTTTGACTCTCACCCCCGCACCGAGAGCTTTGAATATCAGAACTTCCAGATGTTGTAGAGTGATGTAGATCTGATAAAAACATGGTATCCAAAAGCACAAAATACTTTTGGTTTACTTGCACTTCCCCCTATGATGATCTAGTCAGTTTAGTACTAATTTTAAAATACTAAAATTGAATTGCTTGGACAAACCTCACCCCAAGAAGATCCACTTCTTTAGCAATTTATTTAAGCTTCTATCCCTCTCTCACCTCAGGGTAGCTCACAAAATTAACACATATAAAAACATATACAAATGGGAGCATTAAAATACATAACCCTCCTAAAAGACCCACCCAATACCACCTCCCCACTACCCACGTTCAACCTCCCACCCACCCAAACCCCCATCCCACAAATGCCTTTTCAAACAGGGAAGTCTTACACCCCCTCCAGAAGACGCTCAGGTTCAAGCAAACCTCCGGGGGCAGGAGTTCCACAGTACTGGTGCAGCAACCAAGAACGCCTCCCTGCAAGAACTTGTCATAAGAATAAAACTAATGGATGGGACCCACAGGGAGGCTCCCCCAGCCAGTCACAGGGGCCACAGCAAGTCATGGAAGAACTGGCGGTTTTTCAGATATGTGGGGTCCAAACCGTTTAGGACTTTAAAGAGGTCAAAACCAGCACCTTGAATTGTGCCCAGAAACCTATAGGAAGTTAGTGCAGACTTCGGAGCACTGGTGTAACGTGCTCCTGGCACCCCGACCCAAATGAAGGTGAGCCACCACATTCTGCACCAGAAGCAGCTTCCGGGCAGACATCAATGGCAGCCCCACGTAGAGCACGTTGCAGTAATCTAGCCTTGAGGTGATGAAAGCATGGATGAGCGGCCAGTCAGCTTTCTCACCAGATGGAGTTGGTGAAAAGTGTCCTGGCCACTGCCACAACCTGACAATCCAGACACAACAAAGGGTTCAGAAACTCTCCAAGGCTGCAGCCTGACTGACCAGAGGGGGACAGACTCCATCAACAACAGGAATCCTAATCTCCCCAGGGCACAAGGCCAGCCAGCCAACCATCACCACCTCAGTATTGTCAGCAGGGCCCCGAGTCAAATGTGGGACTGCGATTAACGATTTCCCACAGAATCTCTCCCCCCTCCCCCCCCCGGAATCTCCTGCCCCATGTCTCCCAGTGCAGAATTTCCAGCCTGTGCTGGGGAGACATGAGGCAGGAGATTCCATGGGGGAGGGAGGGGGATGAATAAACCCTTGGAGCTTCCCCACCCCCCGGCAAATGAACACACCTAGGAGTGGCGGTAGCTTCTGTGCTCTTCAGCCACTTTTTCTGGCTGCTTCCTGGCCCCTCCCAACAGGGCCTTCCAGAGTGACATACCCATATGACATCATCCGGCTGTGTCGTTATGGGAGACCCCGTTGGGAGGGACCAAAAGGAGCGGCTGAAGAGCTCTGTGAGGAACTGCTGCTGCCGCCACTACCACTAAATATGTTAATTTGCCAGGCTAGAAAGGAGGGGTCGGGGAAAGGAGGAAGCAAGGCCTGGTAGCTCCCCCCACCCAACACAGCCTGCCCCCCTCAGGGGGGAGTGGAGATGAACCCTGCAGGGCCCCACCCCCCCACTTGCAAGAAATTTGCAAATCGCAGACCTGCATTTGGCTCAGGGCCCTGACAATACTGAGGGGATGATGGCTGGCTGGCCTTGTGCCCTGAGGGGGATTGGGATTCCTGGCAGTCATGTGGTGAAGGGCAGAATTAGGCCCCAAGCCTCCCACAGATTTTTTTTTAAAAAAATTATATGGGAGAATCAGGCCCCTGAGTATTGTCTGGATTCAGCCTCAATTGGTTCATCCTCATCCAGTCTCCGATAGCAGCCAGGCATAGACTGCAGGGTCTGGGTTGGATGGAAAAGAGAGTCAGAGCTGGGCGTCATCAGCATACTGATGGCACTTGACCCCAAACCTTTGAATGACCTCACCCAGTGGCCTCATATAAATGTTGAACGAGAAAGAATAGAGCCCTGTGGGAACCCACAGGGAAGGTCCCAAGAGGACAACGAGCAATCTCACTGCTCAAGAGTGGTCCTGTGCACTCCCACCAGATCCCGCAGTCGTTTTACCACCACCTCATGATCAACTGTACTAAAGGCCACCAAAAGATCCAACAAGATCTTTACTGCCAGGGGAGGTGGTCAGGGCCAGCAGTATAGCTGAGTTTAAGAGAGGTTTGGACAAGTTTCTGGAAAATAGGTTTCAGGAACAAAACCCTTTACTGTCGGTAGCCTGGGGACGACCCACAGGGAATGGATAGAATGGTGACCTGTTGGGTGCTTCTCCCAGACCCCCGTGAGTGGCCACTGTTGGAGGCAGGATGCTGGGCTCGATGGACTGTTGGTCTGACCCAGTATGGCACTTCCTATGTGTTCTTAATATCAACAGCATGGAATTCCCCGTCAGTCTTCAGGTGCAGATGATCGATCAAGGCCACAAGCGCAGTCTCCATGCCATACCCAGAAGGAAAGTCCAACAAACGGGTCCAGAAATCCAATGGTATTGATTTGAGCCTGGAGCTGTCAGGCAACAACCCTTTTTAGGGAAGGTTAGAGACAGCTCACTTAAAGTAGCACCTCCCAAAAGTATGGGAGTTTTAAACACCTGCAGAAGCAGCCAAGTCAAAGGACAGCAGGGGAAAGGAGGAATGCTCCCAAGCTGCTGCTGCCGCCAGCACCACAGCAGCCCAGGAGAATTCCTGATGTCTGTTGTCCTATGACATTGCTTCTCAACCAGGAAGTTTGGGAACCACTAACTTAAGTCCAACTACCCAATAGTCAGAGGAGAGCAAACTTTATTAGCAGTACAGTAGTTTAGTTTATTACGGAATTAGATTTCGTCATATCCAAAGACAAGATAAAACCAACTGTTACATTATTCAAAATAAAATAAGTACATACAGAAGCAAAGGCACAGAGCAGACCTCAGTTGCTCTGGAATAACATATAGGTCAGTTATAAAGGGGGCATTGGACAAACTCTTGGAGTTGACCAAAGGCAGCAAACCTTATTAGAAGTAAGGTAACTCTGGTCCAGATTTACTGGACCTCTCAGATTTTAAACTAATTTCAAACTATAGTATAGCCTTCACAGGTGAATGCTTGTCCCAGGTTTTATTAAACTTAAGAGTTAGCACTCCAACACATTTCCACTAAACATAGACTCTGGGATAAGTTCTGATGCGGTTTATAAAACATGGCTCTGAGGCTGGACACTAAGCTACCAATATAAATCATGTTGGTTTACAAACCTGTTTGAGCTGTGCATTGTCCTCTTTCAGTTTCATAACATGTTTGATTTTCTGTCTCTGATTCTGATGACCCAGTAGTTTAGCATACGCGTCACTAAGCTTGTACAGCTCTTCTTGTGCAGCTCCATGTTCATTTAGAAATGCATTCTTCTCAGCCTCATAGGCATCTAGTTGTTCCTGGAACACAAGTATTACAGATAAAAGGACAGCAATACCTTGAGTTCAGTAGCTAATTTATTTTTAGGGGTGTTGACAAACAAGTTGGTAGCCCATATCAGGTGGGTGTCCACTTGCCCATTTATTTGGTGTTTGCATCCACCAGACAGGCAGCCCCCACTCATAGTGGGGTCCCAGAGTATGCAGAGCCTACCGGGCAGGCAAATGTGGGCTAACGTATGCCCAAGTATCTGCGTCCCATCCGCACGTACAGGTCTGCCAGCACCAGAATCACAGGCAAAGAGCCTAGAGCGTTCCAAAGAGCAACCTTTTCTGGCCCCTTTCCCCTCACTGGTGCACACATAACATCTGTCTTAAAAGCCCACCATGTTATTTTCAAGCATGTATTCTCCCTGTTTATCCCCTCTTACTGTTCTCCAACCGCTGCATACTGAGAACGACTTGGAGAGATTACCATTGCTGGGGCCATGGCTAATAATCGAGAGCCAGGCAACAACCAGCACCTTTACCTCCACCATTCAGTCGCAGCCACTTGCTGCATTTCCTGGACCAAGGAAGAGACCAAGGCCCTCATTGCTCTAGGGGGGGAACAAAAGGTCCAATATGCCTGGTGATATGCTACAGGAACAAGGCAGCATTTCAAGAGATCTTGGTCCAAATGGCACAGCAGGGCTACATCCAGAACATAAACCAGTGCCACAGTCTTGAGGCATGGATACAAGAGATCTGGGACACCAACTTCACCTCCAGGCACGGGAGGCAAACATTGCCCTATTAAACAAGCTCCTTGATGGTTTCTTCTGCATGGATGGAGCCATTGTTGCATCCCAACTGTGCAGCTGTGCCTTTGCAACGGGCCAGAAGCAGGTGGCTATGGCTCCCCCACTGTCTGTTCCAACCGCTCCCAGTCCCACCACAAAATCTCCAACTGTCAGGACACATCCCTCCATGTCCATCCCTGCCTTGGAACCAGTACATGTCGACATGGACATGGGCACTGTGATTTTCAAGGGGCATTTCCCTTGAGCTCAAGAGCCAGCCCTTCTTTGAGGAGCCACCCTGAGAAGCTAGCCAAGGTTCTGGTTGAGGTTAGGGAGGATGCAGATGCCACCTTTGTAGAGGCAGTGGTAGATAACAGTAAGTTTATGGGGGAGGGCTAAGTTTACATAGCTGTATGATAGAGGCTTCTAATTATTTTTCATTGTGTTGACAGGTGGACAGCAGAACATGGAGGAGCAGCAGAAAAAACTCCAATGAGACACCTTCACAGGACATGCACAATGAGTGGGTGAGCCTGTGGGCTGAAAACCAAAGTCGTCACAGGGGTGGAGGGTATGAATGATGGTGGTTTATTTCTGCACATTCTTCACTCCTCTATAGTGAACATGGGAGGAGTACTGTGTGGCACTGGGCTCTGGCCGCAACAACTGCCCCAGCAGCTACATAGGCCAGGTACTTGTTCCTGCTTCCCTTTGGGTGAGCAGAGGACCGAGAATTGGGCGGACAAGAGCCTGAGACACGGAGATGAGAAAACGGGTGGGGTGGTCTGAACTAATGCCTTTCCTTACTACAGGTCTGCCAGTGCAACAGGCCTGGACAGAACCCCCTACCACAAGCGCCCAGCAGAACCAGGTCCTGTGGATCTGCAACCAGCAGCACAGGGAGAATTTGGTAAAGGAGCTGCTTGGGGAGACCGTGCAGCAGCAGAAGACATCTGTAATGATATTAACAGCATGGCCAGGGAGCATAGTCAACTGATGCAGCAGGACGCCCTGCCAAGGGCCACCTGGACCAGCACTGGGCCTGCCCCTGGCAGTACCATAAAGCTGCTGAACAGCATGATCGAGAAGACGAGTAAGGGAATGAGTGATATGCAGGCAGATGTAAAGCAGCCTGTCCATTCAGCTCCAGAGTGTGAGCATGTTGCTGCTGCAACCAAGAGAAATGTTGCTCGGGCAGGTGCCATTTCCTAACCTCCATTGGCAGTTCACGCCCCACCACCCGCCCTGGTTCTGCTAGCACTCCAGCTCCCAGGAAAAGCCTCTACACTTCCTATTGCCATTCCCAGTCCCAGCTGCCTAAGAATACAAAAAAACACAGAGGCTCAGGCCTACAGCCAGCTAATCTGTGAATGCCAACAGGGAACATGCAGAGAAAGGCTGCCTGCCGGGAGATAGCTTGGGGGGCGTAAACTGGATGGGCCAGAGGAACACAAAGAAAATATTTTTAAAGGCTTTATTTATAGTGCCACAAGATCATTTGAAACAAATTCACCAATGCTCGTTAAACGGTCACTGATGTTGGGGCTGGCATTGCGATTCATGTGCCAGTGCAAAGCATCCCAGATCTCTCTCCAGGTATGGTCCCAGAACAGGAGCACTGGCTCCCTGGAGCTAAATGGCACAGGGGTTCCAACGTGGCCCCACTGGTCTCACAGATGTTACACCGACAGCAGTAGTTTCGAGTGGAGCTGTCTAGCTAGAAATCAATTCTGTCTGCAATTGATCCCAAGTGTTGCTTTAATAGGCTGAAAGCTCTCTCCACAACAGAGTGGGTGGTGCTAAGCTGCCGGTTAAAGTAACTTTGCTCTGGGGTGCAGACAATGCTGTATGCCTTCATGAACCAGGGCTCCAGGGGTAGGGTGGGTCCCCTAGAACAAAAGGTCTCATGAGCACCCCCTTAATGCATGTTTCAGTGGAGGGTCCAAAGTATCCTGTGTACATTCAGCCAAAGAAAGGGGACCGACGGAAGAAGCAGGCATCATGTTTCTTCCTGGACCACCCAGCCACCACATCAATGAACTAGGCACAGTGGTGCGCTATGGCCTGGAGAACCACACAGAAAAACCTCTTCCAGTTCAGGTCGTCGTCCTTGCTACGGGGTGGGCAGATGATGGCAATATGGCTCCCACTGATTGCCCCTAGACAGTCTGGTAATCTCTCCCATTGAAAGTCCTCTATTACCTCCACGGGGTCCGGTAACTGTACCACCCAGTCCAGGAGCACCTCCACTAATATGGTGCCCACTGTAGAGGTTCCAACACCAAGTTTCTGGGTGACCAAGCAGCAGGAGTCTGGAGTGTTGTGCTTCCAGATGGCAATGAAAATACGCTTCTCCACGGGGACGAGATCATGCTCCGTTTCTCCTGTCAAGGCCAGTGGTTCTCTGCTACCTGCAAGATGAGTCAATGGGGCATCCTGAAGTATGCAACCCACTTAGCACCTTCCCACGAGCATAGCATGTTCTCCCATCAGTCTGTGCTTTTCTCATTCACCCAGACCAACTCTTGGTGGGCACAGCCATGTGCATGGCGTCTGTGATTGAAGTTGCATCCCCCAACAGGTAGCTCTCTGTGTGCCTCTTGCACAGCTTAGGTTCTCCCCAGCACGGTTCAGTTGCCAGAGGTAGGCAAGTGCACAACGCCAAAGCTGCCTCCACATTGTGGTGCTCCTCGCTATCATGGGGAGATCAAGTGAGAGCCTTATTGTACCTCAGCATCAAGGTTGCGCCAATGATAGCGGAAGGCTGTTGAATTGCTCACAGGTTCTGCCCAGCAGCAGAAAGGAAGGCCTGGAGCACAATAACGAGTGCAAGGACGTTTTTGGCATGCGTCTCCATGGCTGCAGTTCCAGCATCCGTGAACTCTGTAGACCACGCACCAAATGTTATGAACAGCTTAAAGAGATGGGTGGCTGCCTAGCTAGGATTGGTTGTGTGCCACACATAAGCAACTACTGGCCACTATTGGTCATGTGTCCTTACAGAGTGCGAACTGGTATCGTATTGAAGGAGTTTTTACAAACCTTATACTCTGTGTGTATGTGCTGCACTGGCACTGCCAATCCATGTAGCTGTTCAACTGCATAGACCATTTCTGTCACAAGCATGTCAATGCACACACCAACTCATCTAACAATGTTATAGATGTTAGCACATGGAAGCAAGGAATCCCTGAACGTTGCAGATCCACCCCCTACCCATTCCATAAGGCAGTGAAGGTCACTGTGCTCAGAGTATGTGGGAGCAGAGCTGCCCACTGGTTAAAAGCAAATCATGTTTTCTTATCTTTTGCAAACAACAGCTCTTGCTTGCAACTAGCATGAGGGGGTCATACCATCAAAGAAAGCTATTGCTGTGAGCAGCTTGCCAGAGAAAGCCCAATGGCTTCAGCTTTTGTCTGTGTGCGCTGTGGCCACCTGGGATACAAGACCCAGAGAAGTTGGGAGATTATGGCTATCCTGGCTTTTGTTAACATTTGGGTGATGCTTGCTGTACAGAGAGAACTGTCCAATCCATCCAGCAAGGCTGGGTATGCGCTCATGGGGTGGCACATGAATATAGCGAGGTTCTATACATGCATGATGGCGTGTAGTACAACCCTGCTGCAGTGCCAAGTTCAGCAAAATGGAAGTGTGGGAGCCCCCGGAAGACATGAAACCGTGGGATGCAAGTGAGATTGTGACTTTTCTGGATGTTTGTGCACTGCCAGAAGTAGGGCAATCACTAAGAGACTGGACCTTCTCTGCTGTTTCTTCTCATTGCTACCCTGATAACAAGAACATACCCACAGGACCACTGGGAATGCCTCAATCAGATGGCAGAGATGAATCTCTTTGGGGAAACAAGTGACCTCCGGTACAGGTAATGCAAACTGACTGAAGGACAGCTTGGTACCATATGTGAGGTTTGGACACTCCCAGAAGTGCAGAGTGCCTTCACAAGTGGGGATGTTTTCCACCCCCACTGTATGGTAATGCAGAAGATGCTACAGAGGGGTACAAGAGGTGCATGTTCGACTGGAGTTTTTATGTGAACTTAGAGGGATCTCCAAGGTCACAGCATGCGAGACCTCAATAAAACTGTGTGCTGTTACCTGCCAGTACATCACTGTGATAAACCTGGCTGAGAACATGAAAAGACAGGTTGCTTTTGCTTTGATTTAAAAAAAAACAAACACAAAAAACAACAACAAACTTTCACTTTTCACAATAGGTGCTCAAAAAAATATGTCATTTGCTCAGCATTCTGTGCATAGCAAAAGGTTATTTCTAGCCACCAAGTGCTGGCAGGTATAAGCTGAGGTACCAACTTCCGTGGGTGCGCAGGACTAGCAGGCACCGGACTGGACTGTATCCTGGAGTCCTAATAACTCAGAATAAAGCAACAGCTGGTGTAGCTTCTTCCCATGGTTTGTCACAGCTGAGAGTCATGACATGGATGGGATACCGACAGGGGCGGATTGGCCATTGAACCCACCGGGAGGATTCCCAGTGGGCCAGGCCGGCTGGAGGACCAGTCGCACTGTCTTTTTAAAATTATTTTTTTAAAAAATTGTTGGTCCTGACCCCTTTTGGGTTGGGAAGGGGGGGGG